>SNQJ01S0136543.1:0-11804 GCA_010110895.2 Picea sitchensis
TGAATCCATTCCAGTACATGTTGACACGAAGGGTAATAGGTGGAAATATCAGTAGATGGATAGTCATCCTCCAAAAGTTTGACTTGGATTTCATTTCAGTGAAATCCAAAAATTCACTGGTCTTCATAGAACATATTTCGAAACTTCCAGTTGAGTCAGGTGATGTTGTGCCCAAAGAGTCATATATCAGAGGAGATATGTTTTTGATCACATCTTAGGATCCCTGGTACTGAGATATACTTATCTATCTCCAGAGTTTGAAGTTCCCCACCTCTTCTTCTCGTGATGAGCATCGCCGTATACACCATCAGGCCAAGAATTATCTCATACTCGATGATATGTTGTATTGAAGAGGTGTAGACTACATTATGCGAGATGTCTCAGTCACAAAGAAGCAATTATCATGCTTAATTATTTCCATACCAGAGCATGTGGCGGTCATTTGTCTGGGTTGGAAACAACCCAAAAGATTTTACGAGCAAGTTACTTATGGCCGACACTAATCAAAGATTGTATCGAGTTGGTCAAGAAGTGCCACCCGTGTTAGATATTCTCTCGGAGGATGAGGGCACATCCCACTCCCTTGTTTCCTGTCATCACAATTGGTCCCTTCACCAAGTGGGGGATTGATTACACTACATGCAACCCTCCTTCAACAAGGGGGCACCATTATATCATTGTAGCCGTAGACTACTTCACGAAGTGGGTTGAAGATATGCCAACGTTTAATGATAATGGAGAGACTGCGGTTCTCTTTCTATTCAACCAGATATTAGAAAGGTTCGGCATCCAAAGCGAGATTGTCACTGACCATGGAAGTCCCTTTTAGAACCAGATGATGACCGAGTTAACATCAAAGCTTGGGTTGTGGCAAGAAAATTCGTCACCCTACTACCCCCAAGAAAATGGTCAGGTGGAAGCTGTAAATAAATCTCTTAAGACCATCCTACAGTGAACGATCAAGTCAGCCAAGTCAAATCAACATTTGATGTTATACTTGGCATTATGGGCTTACCGAACATCTGTTAAGACTGCAACCGGTTTCTCACCTTTTCAACTCATTTATCTACTAGAAGCAGTCTTGCCTATCTAATGTCAGATCCCATCCTTAAAGTTGGTAGTAAAATTATTGCCAAACACTTCTCCACTTAAAGAGCGGTTATTATACCTTGAGTGGATCAATGAGAAGCGTCGTGATGCAGACTTGGCCAACGAGGTTCACAAACATAAATTCAAGTGTCAGTATGATCGGTCCGTTTGTCCTCAAATTTTCTTGGAAGGCGACCTTGTCCTGGTCTATGACCAAGATAAGGACTCCCTGGGGGTAGGAAAATTCAAACCCATGTGGTTCATACCTTTCATCATAAAAGAGGTTCTAAAAAAGGGTGCTTATCGTCTGGTTGACTTTGAGGGAAATGATTTGGTAGAGCCTATAAATGGGCTCTACCTCAAGAAGTATTATTCATAGGTAGGTCACCATGGGTAACTTTTTGTAACATATGTATAGTCTTTGTACTATTACTTTCTAGTTTCTTTTAGTATCATGCATGTGTCATTTTTGATGTTATCTTTCATCACTATGGCAGACGTCAAGTGAATCAGAGGTGTTCATTGGGTACGCAGACGGTGCTAGCTGGCACACTCAAAGGCTTTTCTCCGCAACTTGGGTAATTTTTACACCTCGAGGCCAATTATTATCTTCGGGAGGTATATTCTTAGGTGACACCACAAACAATGTCGCCAAGTATAGTGCAGTTATTTAGTTGCTTCGTGACGCCCTGTCATTTGGTATCCCTCATCTCTGGGTCTATTTAGACTCTCATCTAGTTGTGTATCAGTTAAATAGAGTCTACCGTGTTCATGATACGACTTTACACCGATGATTCCTTAGGGTACGTCTCTTAGAACGAAGCTTTGATTATATTACATATTTTCATGTTCCTAGAAGATTAAACCAAATTACAGATACTCTAGCTAATCAAATTTTAGATTGGCATCTCGTACACATATGAAAGGACATACACATAAACATGTAAATACATTTTTAAAGGCAAATATGATCCATAAGAAACAAAAAGACATAAAAATCAATATATAATATCATAATCATCAGAGTACATAGGTGGACGCATGCGCCTAAAAAATATGACCAGTAACGAGTCATGGGGCTTATGCCCTCAAAAAATATATACAAGTAGTGCTCTCGGCATGTGAAAAGTCTAGAATAATTAAGGTCAGGGCTTGTGGGCCTTGTTGTAATGATCAACAACATTTTCCAAACGCCGAAACAATTGGACCCACGTCCATGGTGCCCCCACTATATGAGGCTGCATAGATGGTGGCAGATCCTCAATATTTTCCATAGGGATTGTGCAGGTAAACGAGGTAAAGTTTCACTCGACTCATCTCAAAACCCTCTCAGCCTCTATGACTAGAATCTCTCCTACTGCTGCTGGTCCCCCTGCGGCGGCAGGTGCGGCCCCTGGCCGAGGACGACACCTGTTCCTCACGTAATCAGCAGGTCGCACTGGTCCCACATCTGCACACAATAGACACATATCCATCAAATACTCTGGTATAAAAAAAATGATATATAAAAAAAGAAATAACATAAAAATTACATATGTTTCACAAAAAAACAAACAAACAAAATAATGATGCAAACTTACCCATCTCTCCTCGCTCCTCACCAGGAGGTATTGGTATCTTAGGATCTCTCGAGAAATCAATCCCAGCATAAGGGTAATCCTCTATGACTGGGATCTGTTGTGACAACCAAGCGAATAAATCATTATCAAAGGACTCATTGGTCCTTCCACCACCCTGTCGTGGCAGTAACACTGCCCATCCACAAACCACAGGAAGAGAGGCTTGATGTCCTCATACCACCACTCGAGGACTAAAGCTCATAACTCTTTCAAAGAATAAAGATCATAGAATTGTCCCAGACCCAAAGTTCCTCTGCGTCCGCGACCGACAATCTGTCAACTGCCTCTTCATACAATCTAGCAGTGTAGTGCTCCAGTCAAATATTTGTGCATTTAAGCACTAGACTGCACAGTTCATATGTGCACGGGACGCCTGATGTAGAGCCACAGAACCAGACATCTACCCAATAAGCAACACAATCACCTGCAATGATAAGTTGGTGATCTTGCTTATGGGCACCTATGAGCTTGATTGGTCTGTACTATCCTCACAATAAAGTCCTATCAATTCCAATATGTTATGAGGCACCGAAGGAAATGTCCAGAAATTGACTGGTTCCCCTCTCCTGGAGAGGCCAGTCAAAAAGTATATTTCCTCTGTCGTAGGCACCAGTGACTGCCCCTCTAACATAAAGGCCTTCGGGTCGGGGTGCCAGTAATCAACCAAGGCATTCAATAGCCTAGGTTGTGCCTGCATAAAAGGACATATGAAGAACTTGAGAAACCCACATTGCATTAAGGCAACCACAACATTGGGTTCTTCCTCGACCAACTCACTAACCTCTTCATGCTCTCTTTCCCTCCAGTGAACATACATCCTGCAATACACCAAGTTCAGGAGGGTTAACCCTTATTTATTTTAAAAAAATTTCATTGATAAGGGGATCCACGTGGGCTGTAATGATGACATTCGTGTGTATACACGTGCAATTTTTCCTTTTCCCGAATATACACGCAGCCTGTCATAAGACAGCCTGCGTGGACCTAGGGCCGACCTTTTGAAGGTCAATGCCCCCCCAAAACTTGAAACCCAAAGTATAAATAAAGATTTAAATTGAAAGAGGAGAGAGTTTATACTTGGTCTAGATAGATGGTCATTTTGTCCACTATAGCTCTCAGAATCACCACTTTTATCAAAGGGTTTTTTTTTCTCCAGAGTCAATTTCCAAATCAACAATGGTGATAATGAGCTACCAACTTCTATTTATAGACTTTTTGGCCTCTTTTTGTCAATTTTTTGGCCCCCCTTATCATTTTCTTTAAACCAAAAACCATTTAGAGTGATTCAGGAGTTGCGTTGTAAGGGTATGATCGGGTAACAGGACATTTTTTTGGAGTTTTGGGTATCTTTTTGACATTCCATGGAAAAACCTCAGATGATCAACTTGAGCATGTAGGTTAGGTTTACACCCTGATTTTTGTATCTCGTTGTCTTTATCCCTTGCCATAGGATCGATCCCATCAGATCGTGACACAGAAGCATCATTGCTACTTTAGAAGTGTCGTGAGTTGGTGGTAGATCTTATCGGAACATGGATACCCTAGGTAGATCTTGGTTGCATTATGGTGTCCATGCTGTCTCTAATGAATGTAGGCTTGGGAGTCCTTGTCATTTTTTCCTGATTACGAGTTTGAGCCTCATTTGCATGATTCATTTTCACTCTTGGTGTCACCCTCGAGACTCCCAAAAAACATAACGGGTCTTCTTTTAATCCCTTTTCAGACCCTCTAAACATGAAAATATTGCCGAGCGATCTTGTGGCCTTTCATGCTCATTAAACTGAAATTTGAAGTCACGTCTATTCGACGATAGTTTACCCCTTTTTCAGTCTGGACGGTCAACTGTATGAACAAAGGTATACTCTAAGGAACTTCCGTTCTCTAGAAGAGTACTCTCAGGTATCATTTTAACCCTTTTTCGGGCCTGAGCGACTAAATGTATGAAAAAGGAACCCCCACGGAGTCCATAGTTAAGCTCCTTTCAGACTCCCTAAAATTGAAAATATCATCAAGTGACCTTATTCTTTCACACTCGTTAAAATGGTCCAGAAGAACATTCCTAATGGAGTCCATAGTTAAGCTTTTTTCAGACTCCTTAAAAATGAAAAAATGGCCGAGTGATCTTGTCTTTATCACATTCGTTAAAATAGTTTTGAATAGACATCTTTTTGGTGCTAGTTTACCCCTTTTTTGAACCGACTATACTACCTTCGAAAAAGGTACCCTAGTGGAGTGTCCTTTTACGTTTTTTCAGACTCTCTAAATATGAAAAACGGTCGAGCTTACCTTCTCTAGGCTCGTTAAACTCACATTGAAGGATGTTGCCATTGTGTGTTGCATTAATTGCATTTGCATACTCGTGTCTTTGGCCTAATGCCGACTCCATGTTGCTCTCAACTAAACCATATGAACCATACCTTATATGCAAGCCCTGTAGCACTTTGCCTTTGCATCTTGACACCTTTGGCCCCTGGAGGATTTTTCCTAAGTGTCCTTACTTTGAACATCAGTCTTGTCCCTGTGCCTTGAACTTGTATGTTTGAAACACTCGTTCCTCCTTTGTAATGTAACATTCTTTTATTCTTTTTCCAAAATTATTGAAAAAGACAAAAAAAAATCAAATATACCCCAAAAAGAGGAAGGGAAAAGTATTTTCTTTATTGGTAGCATAATGAATCGCTCTTGGAAAAGCACATTTGTCTGTTTGTTCATCAAACTCTGGGATTTAATTTGAACTTAGGAAGTTGTTCTCACTACATAGAGCTGTGTCCTCCTCTGTTTGGTTATTCTTCCAAACATATGGAGAGTTTGTGTTGCCTCCTGCCTCGTAAACTTATGTTAATGCCATGCGTCTTGAGTCTCATCATTTGTCGTGCTATTGTCCAAGGGATTTTTTTACCAAGCCTGAGTCGTCCCCTCTGCAGTTTGTGTCTTGCCCTCATACCCAACCATTCTGAACATCCAATCAAGTATTTGTTCGAAATCAATGAATCTTTCAGTTTGATCATCAAGATTCTCTAGTCCATGACCGAAGAGTTGTCGAAGACCTCTAGGTAGTGAAGTTGTACACTCATATTACACTCCTACCCGAGTTTTGAATATTTTGAAGTTGTTGTTCGAGCTCTGAAGACCTCATCTCCATCAATCAGGCCTTATCAGCTTCTAAGAAGATGGGTACTCTACATGTATATCTTTTTGATTTTGAGATGTAGCTCCACTATGTATTGCTCATGGCTACACTTTATATAGTTATATGACATGGATCTACAATGTATTTGATTGGTAGAAATTATTTTATTTTATCCCGAGCATGGGTATGCCCGCCTTGATGAGACAATTATTATTTTTGCAGATGACACCTCCCGATTTTTGGTCCCTGGGTTCACTTGTTCGGAACGTTGGTGAAGATTGTTAATGTATTTCGGCCATTAGATGCTCTTTTGACCTCACACATTAGGGGGCATCTGTTATAACCCTAATTTTCACCAAACATGCTTATCTGGCATTAGGCCATCTCATATTCCTTCTTTGCCAAAACACTTCTGAACAACTCTTCTTAAAAACCCCTTTTATAAAGGCCCACATGCCTTGCTCCATTACTGCACGCATGTACATGCTAGCTGACCTAAGATAGTCGGCGTGTACCTACAAAAGCATGAAAAAAGGAAAGTTGCTGACGAAACACACAGCTTTGGGTGAGTTAACTAAACCTTTCAGCCATGCATGGCCAAAAGTTCGACCAAATACCTAGCTTCTTCTAGCCTATAAAAGAAGGGTTAGGGGTGCGATTTGGAGGAGGAGAATCACTGTAAAGAAACTATACCCGATTGCCCATTCCCTTTGTCCCAACCTTTAGCCATCCTTGTGCAAAGAGAAATATAGAGAAAAGAAGTTGGAGGATAGTTGAAGAGGAGCCCAGGACGCATAATGGAGTACCCTACCAATACAAGGTGAACACCAAGAAGAGAATCGTAGCCGTGAGGGAAGGCTTGGTAAGTGATGAAGAGGAGGTAGAGGATCTCCGGGATGCGAAGAATATTGAGGAAATCTTGCACGCAACATATGAGAGGAAGATGAGAGGTCCAAGAGAGGAAGTATAAGTCAACACTCCTATCCATATCAGTGTTAGTGTGGAAGCCACAAACCCATGTTCAACTAATACACCAAGAAGAACACCACCATTTAGAAAACCAAATTTTGGGAGAAGGAAGACAACAAGAAGTACATCTACACAAGGGAAAACAATTGGGGGAGCCTATTCAGGAAGTTGTAGTCAAGTATCTACATTGTGTGAAGGTATTAGTTCAACATTTAAGATGGCAGGACATGATCCAACCATCAGGTTACCAGAATTCAAAGACGAAGCATCAGTAGACCCAGAGAAGCACCTGTTTATCTGTGAAATGTTTGGGAAGTAAAACAAATCACAAATGAGGACACTAAACTTTCACAATTAGTTATCACATTAAGAGATTGTGCACTGGATTGGTATAAGAGTTTAGCTACAAACAATCTACCAGGGACAACCAGAACGATTGGAGATATCAAAAAGCTGCTGATAAATGAGTTTTAGAAGTTGAGTTCAGAGGACCAATACATGAACGAGATGATAGAGATTAGAAATAAACCAGGAGAACATGTATGGGATATTGACCATAGATTCAAGTGACTAAAGGTAAAGCTAGAATACATCATGACATATATGCAACATAGGCACCTGTTCGTCAATTCACTATTACCACACTTGAAATATCCACTACGACAAAAAATGTTTCAGACGCAGAAAGAGGCTCTGTAGGAAGCCCTGCAACTAGAAGAGAACCAATATCAAAAGATAGATACAACCATTGAGGAGCTGAAGGAGGATTTGAATAACTTAACATTCCATCTAAACCAGAACAAGAATAAGGACAACAGAGAATCCGTTTGGTGTACCACATGTAGGAAAAAAGGACACCATAAGAACGAATGTCCAACATTCACGCAGTACATGGAAGTAGGAATGCCAAATCCATTACCAACAGGAGGACTATGGTGAGAGATCTTTAATAAACAGGGTCACGATCCATATCACTTCCCAATGATGCAGAAGTACCAGACAACGTCGAAGAGCTTGTATTGCAACTTTTGCAAGTCAGTAGGCCATGATGACAAAGATTGCAGAACCATGGAGTTGATGAGGGAAAGAACATCACATGCATATAGGGTGCAGGCATAAATGATTTTTGGGAAAGCCACAACACAATTTAATCAAGTACCAACCCCATACAACACTACGTAACAACAATATAACACTACACAACAACCATACAACACTGCGTAGTTGTCGTATAATACCGTGCAGTTGCAGTATAATATTGCATAACCACTCTATAATACCACGCAGTATAACCAGGTTCCTTAGTATAACATGCCTCGAGGGGATTGATCTAGCTACAGAGGTGGAGGAAGAGCAAGATGAAGCTTTAGAAGAGGTAGGGGAGCAGTGGTATGTCATAATTGTCAACAACCAGGACACTACACAAGATAATGTTCACTTCCAACAACAACTCGTATGTATTGTCATGCATCAGATCATGACACCGAAGAATGCCTGACACTATTAGGAAATATCCAGGAGAAGAGAAATCAGAAAAATCAGAGTGGTCAGTGGATTTCAATAGAAGCGAGGGATGAAGGAAGAAACATCCACATAGTTACACGAGGAGGATCTAAAACAGGAAACGACGCCATACTACAAGAACCAGCACAACACCAATTGGTGAAGAAGAATGTCGAACCAAAAAATAAGTTCAATGCATAGAACGAGAAGGATATATTCAAGCAAGCCAGACAATAATTTATGAATCCAGACATTGCATCAACATCAACTGCGCAACATAGTAAGGAAGTACCCGAGTACGAGATTCCTTCATCGTTGGATCACACCAAAGAAACACAATCCATGGGATAATTAAGTACTATTAAAGGATTTTTGCGATCATGTGTAAAACTACTAAATGATCCATCCTTCGTTAAAGTATTACAAAACATGATTGAAAGATGTAGCGTAGAAGAAGAAGGAAAATTAGAGTAGAAAACAATCAATCATCTACATACAAGGAGGAGAACAAGTAGGGAGTTTAGGCTGAACGCCAACATTGGAGATTTCAACATGGGAGATATTATACTGGATTTAGGATCCGAAGTCAATGTATTACCCACGAAGACATGGAAATGTATGGGAGAGCCCACATTAGGATACTCACTTGTTCAACTGAAACTAGCAAACCAATATAGAGTTCTACCAATCGTAAGACTAAAAGGAGTGATAGTAGACCTAGATGGAGTATAGACTAAAGCCGATTTCAAAGTAATTGAGATAGTGGACGACACAACAACTTATCCAACATTTCTTGGCTTGGACTGGGTAAAGACTACATTGATCCATGGATGAACACCTGATTGGTCCATGATGTCTATTTAAATATAATGGAGGGTCATTTGTCAATGATCGATTGTGAGAAACTCTCTTGTAAATCTATTTGTAATATTTTTCTTCTACATTAATAAATTGCTCAAGGTGGCCACATTGGCTAGGGCCGTGGTTGTTTCCCAGTAGGGGTTTTACCATGTCAAAACATCGATGTGTTGATATTTAATCTACTTGTGTGAGTGGTTACAAAAGGTGTTCATCCTTTTTTGGAATACCTATGCTTTCAAAAAACTAAGAGTTAGTAGAAGTTGAAAAACAATTAGATTGTCCTCCACAAAATTTTGTTTAGAAACAAATTAAACAACCTAAAACATAAATGAAATTTACTATTCTAATATACTTCTATTCTATCTTATCCTATCTTGATTAGGAGAAATACTAGATAAATGAATACAGTTCCAAAATAATATTATTGACAATAGAAATAGTTCGTGTCTTTCAACAATATGTTAAAACAATGAAATTGCAGAAATAGTCACAAATAGTTGCAGACAAGACATGTAATATCATTATTATATTCATTAGAAATCATAACAACATAAGTATCTTAAATACTAAACACAAAATTAATTCATATGACAAGAATTCAAGAATCTTAAATAACAAACACGTATGTAGAGTAATCCCACACGTCTTTGACAAAAACCACGATCTCAAAATTCCTTCCGCTCTTTATATATAATAAATAATAGTATTATCAATCCATACAATGGGAAAAATTCCTTCTCTCTTCATTGGATCTCTCTTTTATAGTACAAGAGAGTCTCTTTGCATTCCATAACCGTCATCATTTTTGTATGATAGTTACTTTTTTTTTCTAATACCCTTTCCTTTTATACAATTCAAATTCTACTTTATATAAAATGTACAAAATAAAAAATTGTTAAGCCTTCTTCAAGGATATGTCATTTAAAAAATTAACCCATGAGTAGTAGGCTTGAGTTATTTCACTTAATCTGTCCAATATTGCTTCTTCAAGTGCCATATCACTATGATATATCTCGTCATATGCCTCTAACTTCAAATCCCCTCGGGTTATCTTTACAAACTCTTCTACTACTGACATACATTTCAAGGGTTGGATTAAGTATTGATTGGCAATTTCTTTATCGAATTTGTCTAGTTGTTCAGTTTTCTGTTTGGTTTTCTCTCTTATTTTCATCACCTATTCTACCCTGGTTCATTGGGTCCTACCTTAGTCAATCCAAAAATTTCCAACAACTCGTCAGTAGATTTCCATATTATTGTACAGGCGTGTTTGGTGCTACTAATGGTTTACTTTATTCCTAGGTAAGTTATTTTCCATATGTCCAACAATATGTAAGTTTTACCCTGTTCGTTTTTAGTGAACCTTAACATAATTGCAAGGGCCTCTTTGTATAGAGTTTTCCAATGCATTTTTCTCTCAAATGCATTCTCTGTATCATCATAATGACCCTTAAACTCTCTTATCTGATTAGACAGTTTCACAATTTCTTCATATGAACTTGGATATGATTTAGTTCAATGAAGAAGTTTGTTTGTGATTCCTTTAGTCGTTCATTTTCTTCCATAGATTCATCTCTAAGAACTTCAAGGAACCTTCTTTCTTCACTTCTTCTTTCAACTGAAGCATCCTTATTGCTTCTTCTATTTCAGATATTTTGTGGCTCTTTTGGTCAAGAAGACTATCATTTTCTTTCCTCTCTATCTTCAATCATGTTACCTCTTGAATGCATTCTTGTTTGATTTTTTCTATTTCATCCCTATGGAGCTGATATTTTTTATTTGTCATAATATGGAATTCATTTTCCAGCAAGCATTTCTGTTTCTGCATTTTTTGTTCTAGGCTTTTCACCCTACCTTTTTAGTCTCCCATTAAACAATTGAGTTCATTTACAGTGACAATGTTAGCCCCTGCAAATGCATTTAAGGCTACTACTATTTCCTTTCCTTCTCTTTGAGGGTTAGACTTGGTTATATCCCATTCAATATTTCTTTTGGGTTTTTCTTGACTGAAGGGTTCTTCTGTTCTTGGTCTCTTAGATTCTCTCCCCATGGTTCCATTTTATGAATTACTATAATAAAAATTCCCCACAACTATCACCTTATCATCAAACTCGATCAATTTCAAATATGAATATGAAAAATTAGAAGAGATTATATGATCTGGATTATTTTTGGCACGAAAGGAGAGCGAAGGTGTAATAAATAAATGCACATAGATATCGTGGATATCCAATAATATACCATAAGTGTATCAGAGATGCAACCATAAACACAAAGACACATAAATACACGATTGTTATTAATGAAATAAATGTACATAAATTGTAAAAATACAGAGTGGAAGACTCACTAGAATGGTGGAAGATTATCTCTGAGAAGAGATGTGACGATTACTCGCATTCACAAGAAGATGGTTACAATGAGGCTTTGAAGGCATTTTTACAATAAACATGAATTTCAAAAACCCTAGACATCCAAAAACCAAAACCTAGGAGATGAAGCACCAAAAGTCATGTGGGCCCCGTCGGGGTAAATTGGTACATTAATTTCCCCGGGTCGTAACTTTGGCATACTATCTCCGTTTGACGCATATGATACATCGTTCGAAAGATCTATCCGAGGACTACAACTAT
>SNQJ01S0136543.1:11814-37249 GCA_010110895.2 Picea sitchensis
TCATCCAGAACTTTTGAGCTATTCTGCATATTTTTCTTTTGAATATCCTTTCTTAGTGTGACAATCTCTACTTCCAGGTTTCCAATGATCCTGTCCTTTCCTTCTAGCTGTTCTTTGAGTGTTTCTTCAATTCTTTTATCTTCTTCTATTTGAACCTTCAATTTTGTAATCATTTGTTCTAGTTGTTGAGTGTCTTTTTTCTTATCTAGTTCTACTTGTAGTTTCTTGTTTTTCTTCTTTTCTCTTCTGATAACTTCTATGGCACTCATTAATTATTCTCGGAAGTCAACTTCTACCTCTTCAATTTCTTCTTCATATGCTTCTTCATATTGTTCTTCAGAGTCTTCTTTATCAGAGTCTTCTACTGCCATGAATAGAACTCTGCATTTCTTGTACACAAAATCATCTCTTTGAGGGTAATTACTTATTTCTTTACATAAGGGACATTGGTTACAATGTATTTTCCTAATCTGGTAGGGAAACTGGGCTAAATTCTCTTGTTCCTTGCTTGTAGATTTATAATAATGCATGCTTATACTTTTTGATACGCCACCTCCATGGATAAAAGATTATTTAAAATATACCTGTGCAACAGATGGGGAGGTGTAGTACAACAAACAACTATGATATAATTATAATTATTCTCCACATACTAGGTTGTGATTTCCTGTAGGGTTTCCAAAACTTCTAATGAAAACCTTTGAAGGGTTTGGGAAAAAAATGGTTGATATAATGCTGCTTTGAAACAATCACAAATATCATAAAAATGTTCATAGTATTTTATTCTCCACAAATAAGAACAATACACATGAATGGGGGAAATATTAAGGTTCCATTCCCAATTAATCTTTTGGATAGGAACATAGGAACAAATTGCATCAATAATAAAGGAGGAGATATAAAAACATGTATGTTTTCCTGCGCATGTGTATTTGACATTGATGATGATATTGGATGATAAAATTTGAGCCCAATTGAAAAGTATTCCCATTTCCACCACCAAGTGTGCCATGGTCATCCATTCGATCTTGAAATATGCACAACTTTCTTCCCCATATAATCTGCATATCATGGCTATCAACAATTGATATGGCATCTTGAAGAAGTGGGTATTATATACCCTGCTGAGCTTTGTAACAAAGGGTCTATCTTCTTCCCACCAGTCTTGGAGAATGTTTTCCAGCTTTGGATTATTCTTGGAAAATATTACCTTGAATTCTTTTTTGAGGAAGACATCGGGCTTCGGTAGTTGGTATATTCGATGGAAACTATCAGTGACCAACAAGGCTATTGGAGTCCCTTCTATGTTGGTAATAATCTGAGCCTATTCATTTACATTCTCATATGCCCACCTGGATACCTTGTTGTATGGAATAATCGTGGGGTAGGAAACAATAACATGGATACAAATTTTCTTTATGTTCTAGTATATCCTGATGCTTGGGTCATCTTCTAGGAAATCTCAATTGCTAAACAAATAATATATTTCCTCCCAAGTATAACATCTCTGAAGTCCAATATCATGACTGGTATCTAATATGGTGACTGAATCTGTTTTTTCTGTTTGATCAGAGATTGGAGGTGGAATTGTTATTCCTCTACGTCCTAAAGCCTTCAACATTTACCATTCATAAGATCTAAAAAAATCATAGTGTCATAAGATTTTGTCAGGTTATGAAATACACAACTCACTTAGTTTAACAAAAATAACCGTGTATGCAAATTTCTTTATCTGACGAACTTAAAATAACTTAAACTATAATCCACACTAACACATACTAATTCAAATTCTTTGAGAAGTAATGGAATAGAGTACGGATGATAAAATATAGGTATAACACTTAGTTGTTTCACTATCAAAACATTAATGCGTTAATTTCCAACTCTACCATGGGCAAAAAAAGTACAAACAATGAGTTATTTGGATAACAAGTTCGTGATAAGAATCACCTTTGCAGATCACGACATGTAGGTTAATGCATGGAAGGATTAATTGCATTTAAGATGGAGAATACTCRCGTAGATGGTTCTGCAAGATTTTTGGGTCACTGTTGGAATATTCACCAATACTAAGAGGCGGGGGGTGAATCATTATTGGACACTTTTTACCAATTTCAACCATAACATTAAATGATAAATGATTCCATTCAAGTATGATTGCAATTAACATATCATAAAAAATGCATCACATCATAACCACAAATACACAATACACCATTATTTTACATGGAAACCCAAATGGGAGAAAAAAACATAATTATTTATTATGTATCAAATATTACATTCATAGGAAACACCAAATTCCAAATTTTCTAGCACCAACTAGAAGGATACTCCAACCACCTCTTTAGAAGCTCCAACCTGAAGGAAGATACAACTCCTTGAATTCTCTAGCTCCAACTGCAAAGAGGCTCCAACCCACTAATTTACAGGCTCCAACCTGAAGGACGCTACAACTCCCTGTGTTCACTAGCTCCAACCAAGAGGCTATGACCATTTGATTTACATGCTTCAACTTGAAGGAATCTCCAAATCCCTTTATTCTACAGCTCCAACCAGAAGGAGGTTACAACCCCCTTTCCTTGCCCCTTCCTTCCCCCATAAAATATAAGTGTAGACTAAACCTATCATTGACAGTGTCACTAATAATCATCCTATCACTGATAATCACCATCCTTGATAATCAACCTGTCACTATCATCATCCAACCTGTCGCTGTCTCTGTCACTGATACTGATACCTCATCATCAATAACATAATAATCAAGACCAGATCCACTCTCATAAATAATACACCAAGACCGTCACCAATTTGTGCATCAAATCATATGCTAAGACATATGTGACATATCATCCATGTAACAAGCATGTACCATATAAATAAACCATGTCCTAAGATATGACTCTAACATGTGCCATAAAATCCATCAACCATGTACAAATATTTTCCTCAAACATGTAAACAAATACCAAAGTACATCTCAAACTATGTTCCCAATATCCAATATTCTCCTCAAACCATATGCCAAAAGCATGCCTTGAAAAAGTGCCATACCATCCAAGATATGCCTTGAGAATATACCATAACCATCAAAATAGAACACATAGAAAGAATACCTTTAGTCATGTAGAAACTTGGTGTATGTGATCACAGAACTGCAAACCTTCCTCAACTTCAACAACAAGAGAATAACATCTTCATTAATCTTTACCTCAATCTTCGAGGACTAGGTTTTGGATTAGTCAAAAACCTTAACTTTAAACAAGCATAAATCCATACCCATAATGAATAAAGGTATGAAACATGTACCCAATATTCTTCAATAACATCTATGAAATTCCTCCAAGTTTCACTCGAATCATCCTTGAAAAGGCGTTACAACAAAAAATGGAAGACCTTGTTGAATTTTGGCCTATTCTAGAGAACAAACTTGTAGAGCATGCCACACGATGAATATTTGATATCTGGTTTTGAAACTCGCAAAACAAATACTATGGATGTTATGCTTTACAATTCAATTGGTCTCATATAATTGGGATCCTCTATGAAGACGTTATGACTGTTTTTCACAGAACACCTGTTTGAGACTAGATTCAGTACTAGTAAAAAACCCTATCTTCCAAAGAGTGTATATCCTAACATACAATGACCAGAAGATAAACGTTTTGCCACAGGTACTTTGATATGTCTTCTCAAAAACCTCCAAGTTTCACTATTTGAATTAGTCTACACATAGTTATAGAAAAAATTGTAAGATGACCTTTAAATAACATACCTTAGAACACACCATCACAAGACTTCATCCTCCCTTGGAATTTCTCCTTTCTTCACTTCATCTTCCCTCTGAAATTTGCCTCATATATCCTTGGTTACCTCAGATAAAAATCACTTGAGTTAATGTGACAAATCAGAATTCCTAGGTGCCTTATTTATACTAGATTTGACACCCTCTTTTTAGGGCAGACTTGACCCAAATTAAAATTGAATTGAATTTTTAATGATTATTCCATTGAGGCCAAATTTACCAACAATATCCACAATATTTATTTTAATATTCATTGAAATGGGGCCGACTTGTAACTTCTTTTTTTCAACAAATTTTCTTCTTTTAATTAATTTGGGGTCGATTTGTCACTTCTTGTTACAACTGTTTAGGGCTTCTTAACCATACTTCGGGGATTCCATATTCAATAGGGAATATCTCCTCAACCATGAGTAACCACGTGGTGTACCACCTACCGTTAGAAACAACATGAAAATGATTATCCATCTATAAGGGTTTTGGATGCATTTACAATATCCTTCACACTCATTTTCTTCAAACAACTTTGGGCTTCATGACCACACCTATGGGGATTCTTAACCACTTAACCATATTTACAAGGCTTCTTGTAGACTTATTGAAAGTGTCTTCCCATGAGTGTTATATCCCTAAAATTCCCTAATCATGCATATATGGCCTTGGCCCTCTTACTTGCATATTTTTCCAAAGCACTATTGAGAAGCTCTTCTTAAAAAAACCATTTTTTAGAAGATGTACGCGCTCTGCACCATTACAACCCGTGTACATACACTTTATGCACTGCTATAGCTCGCTTACATACGCTTGATGGACCATTACAACCCGCGTATGCTTGCAAAAGTTGCAAAAATTAAAAATTTGCAAGGAATTCGTTGAAATTCACAGGCTATTGGAGGTTTCCCAACTAATCCACCTGCTATAGCCCATGACCCAACCGAATAACCATCCTTTTGTCATATAAAAGGATGTTTTGGGGTCTCATTTCACATCCAATCATAAGAACATTGAAACTCTCCCCAATTTCACTTCCCCTCCTTGCCCAATATTTTTCTGCCTTTTATGAGATATTGCCTCATCATTCCCTCATAAGCCCCTTCTTCCTCCATTCAACCCATTCCCTTCCATTGAGGTGATTGGAAGGTTGATATAAGAAGTCCATTCAGGGTGCAATTGGATCATGGTAAAGAGGAGCCCAGACCAGGTTTGCAGAACGATGGCCAACACAGATTGTAAGTTGTAATGTTTATACGATGAATACAAGAATCACATTTTCCTATCCCAAATGATGATGTTTTGAGTATTTTCATTGATTTATACTTAACATTTAATATATAACCCTAAATCATGAATATAATAGCATGCTTGTAGTCCTTGTTTCCTATCTTTGGATGTAGGTCAACCTTGGGAGGAGAAGTACAGTCATTGGAACTACCAATCTTGAGGAGATCATCACCAGATGTGGGATCAAAGGTATAGTTACTTGTTCTCTTCTCTTATTGCGTTCATTACATCAGTTTTGGTATGTTTGGGGTAGAATATATAATTGATTAAATTTTATATGGTCATTCGCTATGTCTACATCTTAAACCCTGGTGTATTTAAAGGGGGGAGTTTCCCGCTAGCAATGAGGGCAATGCTTAGAGATACACCATAAGGGAACCACTTCAGAGACTTATCCAAATACACCCATCTCTTGGACTTCAAATAGGGTTAAAATCTAGGGTTGACATCAATTACAACTAACTTTCCAACAATGTCCCCCTTTGGCATTGATAGAAACAATCGTACTCCCTCTGTGACACTGCTTTCGATATTTATCACCTCATGTTTCTCTCCCCCTTTGACAACAATGGAAAAGGGTAACTCTCTTTGAGGCTGATCCCCCTGTCTTCATGCTTCTGATCTTTCTCTTTCCCTTTGATATCAATGGCAAAGAGTAACTCCCTGACAATATACCTTCTTTGAACAATCTCTCTCGATCTTCATGCTTCTGATCTTTCTCTAATTATTTTTCTCTCTCTCTTATCCTTGATATTAAGGGTAACTGTCTCTGGTGATTTCTCTCCCATTTTATTCTTTTTTCAAGATGTTGTATATATTAGTTTGGGGTTGTTTGTATATGATTTCTTTCTTCTCTTCCTGTATATCCTCTCTTTTGGTTTTTTTTGTCCATTGGTGCTTCCTATTATAGTAATATAATGATATATATAAAAAGAATTCATGTTAAGCTTTATTCATTACTTTACTTCAAGTCTTCATGGCTTGTCATATTCATTGAACTGACATCAATGACATAATCATCCAAAAATCTTCTCCTGATAGTATAACTCAATTATTTCTCTTTTTCAATACATTGTAATTCTGAGTGTTGGTTATCTCTCTCTCTTCCTACTCTTTGGATGACCCAGGTTCAGATCTGGACAAGCTTCCAACAAATACTCTAAAACTATCGACCCTCCTGGTAAACCAGAAGGAAACACAACACACATGATGTATTAAGCAGTCTCACTCGAGATATTTATATGGGTGACTACAATAATTAGATGCTTCCAGCCTAGGAAAGAGTGGGGATCTGGGATTGCATTTCATATTCTTAATCCTTGATCTAGTAGTTC
Organism: Picea sitchensis; assembly: GCA_010110895.2. Classification (NCBI taxonomy): domain Eukaryota; kingdom Viridiplantae; phylum Streptophyta; class Pinopsida; order Pinales; family Pinaceae; genus Picea; species Picea sitchensis. Next base: position 18,232 of record SNQJ01S0136543.1, read on the forward strand.
CTTCTATTATTCTTAATATCCACTCCTCTATTACGTGGATGAATGCATTCTAACAACTCTAACAATTAATAGATCTCACAGAATGATTCATTCATCAACTAATTACTTACATAAAGTAAACATGCACTGAATCACAACACATAACACAATTTTTACCGTGTTTCACCCCCTCCTGGGATACGTCCATAAAGATCTAGATTCACAAGATCTTTTATTATGGTTTTGCAATATATGGCGTTGCACACACTACAATTTCGTTTATACAATCATGAAACATAATCCATGAACTCTTTGAGGCTCACTAGACCACACTAGGCTCCTCAGCCTGCAATCTAAACCTCAAGTTCTATTTATTTGACTCTCGTGCAACTCAACAACTTAAAAAAAGATATAAGGTCTTACAATAATTCTCCTAGCCAAGAAAAACAGTCTTCTCTAACATTCTCCAACTCGACCCCATGAACCTTGACCTAGACCTCCTAGGTACTTATTTATACTTATTTTTTACTTATCAGCCATTACAATCTCTTACAAAAACCATAACCCTGATGTGGTTAGGTTTTCCTTCATGCATTCCTTGCATTCTTTCCCCTTACGTGTTGATTTTTCTATTTTTTCTGACGTTTCTTTTCCTTTATTTCCGGTGTGCTCCCCTGTTTTCTGGTGCTTCTTTAATTCCTTCACAACTTCTTCGATTTCTCCAAAAATTGGCCTGTGCCAATAGGCCCCCAACACTCACATCGTGACTTGTCCCAAGTCATTCACGGACTCAAACATATTTCACTTCCTGTGCCAGTGCGTCATAAATCTATGCTATCCGCTGACATTTCTCCTAAGTTTGGTTTCTCTTTTCTGTCATGGTGTCTACCACCTACATGGTGATTGGAGGTATTAATATCTCTCCCCCCTCCATGCCTATCTGTTTGATGTGCACCTTCACTGCATTGATCTCCACAACCAAGTGCTCCTCCTTTTCTTGTAGAGGCTCCAACTGAACCTGTCTTGAGATTTTCTGTGCCTGCACCACTTTTTCCTTTGCCTGTAGTTTCTTCATTTTTACGACAGTCTTGATATTCTCTGGTAGTGAAATTGTCCTTTGTTGCTGATTGACATCTTCCATTGATGCGTGAAATTTATCTTCCTGCCCCTGCACCTCTTGTAGGCTCCATCCTCTAGTAGCTGTGTCCATAACTGGGTTCTCTTTACTAACATCTTTGTCATTCTATATATATTTTGTGCGATGTTCTCTACAGATGTTGTTGCATCCTACTCTCTTTGCACTGTGACATTTGGAGGAGTAGTAGGTAATTCACACTCCTCTAGTTCCTTGATCTGGTATTTGTATTGTTGCAAATTATGTGCTATCTTTCTCATCTTCTCTTATGAATACGCTCCCTCTAATTCTGCGCTATCTGAGATGACTTGAAATACTACATGTATCTAGTTCTCCATCTCATCCACTTTTTGTTGTGATATATTTTTCTCCTATCCTTCTTGGATGATGACTTCCTTCAATATAGTATTCTCCTCCTATGCTATCTGTAAATTCGCTGCGTCAGACCTTTCTCTGGATTGAATCTCCTGTGCGACGCTGACCTGTAATTTATACAACTCCTTTCTTGGAATCCTGGGAAAAGACAAGTACATTGTAGCAATGTCTTTTAAGGGATTCTGCGTTGTCTCCTCATCAAGAAATAACATCTTAGGTGTTAATATAAATTTGGTGCTCCCATGCGCTATGATCTCCATTGTTTCTTGAGTAGGGACTCCTTCCCTAGCCTTCACTGGTGTGTCCTTCTATTGTTGTTCTGCTCATATCTTCAACTGCTCCAGTGCAGTTTTTGCCTTCTATATTTTCTCCAGAATTGAATCCCAATGATTCTCGACATTTTCCCACACCTATGACAGTTGATCTTCCACTGTCGTGGCTATCAACTCCACATCATCTTCTATCAGTGATGTTTCATTTGGTTTTCTATGGGATTTCACCTTCTTCATGGAGTCACTTGCTTGCTCCCCTGTTATCTTTCTTTGGGCCTTTGATGGATCACATGCCTCAAACATCTATGTATCCATGCATGTATTATGTGCCATTTCTTCCTCCATATATATCTCTTGTTCCTCTGTTTGTACTTCTTCTCCGCACACTTGTTCTGTCATTCCTCCTGGTGCCTGTTATTTGCGCGATCGTCCTTATGTAGAACTACGTTGTGATTTCTTATTTGTCCTACTTTTCTTTTGTATGGGACTGCTTCCCCCCTCTTGAAATCATGTCTTCGTTTTCTTTTTTCTCGCACCATTTGTGCCTGTCTACTACGCAGGGACTGTTCTGGCTTGTGTGCTAGTTTGTCCTCCTGGCACTATCTTTGGGATCATTGGCGTTTTCCACTCTTCATAACACTCTTGGAATTCCATCTATATATCTCGCATCATTATGCAGTAATTCAACTATAGCCACTCTTTGTCTATATCCCTCTTTTCCTATAGCCACATAATATAGCACGATGCTTGGATATTTTCTATCTGTCCAAAATCTTGGATAGTTTCTGGGGAAATTCTCCATGTTTTTGCCACACTTTCCTATTCTTTTCATGAACACATTGTATGTAGGTTCTTGCCATCCTACAAATGCAATGAGGATGAGTAACTAGGAGTAGTGGAACTCATAACCTAAATCTTGTGTGTCCTTGCAATACTCCAAGAAGGATTTCAGTAGATAAGGGCCCCAGCTCATCGAGCTCCCCTTCATGCATTGCGCTACAACTGCTACTACGCCTGCGGGTATGTCCTCCTTTATACACTTGCGCATTAGCTTGCAACCTAACAGTCTGGTTGCAAATCTCATCACAGGATCATTTATGTCACTAATCCTGATTCACCTATTACCTTTCTCCGCACCATACTTTGCTTTGATTTCATCAGAAATGGATTTTGCCTTTGTTTTATCTTATAAATACTTTTCTGGCTTCTCCCCATCTATGGGTAGCCCCATGATTTCTACGATCATATCAAAATTGATAGGAACTAGCCTATCCATCCATAAAATCCCTCCATGTACCCTTTCTAGGAGTTACTTGACACATCCATTGATGTTTTTACCACGCTCGAAGTGCGGTATATCCAGTAAATTCATAATTTTTGTGTTGTATATCCCTAGGATCCACTATGTAGGATCCAAAAGTGGTGGGCTTGATGGGACTTCTCTCCTGCTCTCCAAATAATTTTTTGGCACCAAATATGGGAATTTTACTGTGTCAGCCACATCATGGTCGGAGTATCTGATGGTATCTACTCCTCCCACCATTTCATCATAGGATTTTACTCCCTCAGGGATATTGGGAATCACTATGGCCAATTTTGCCTATGCACATTGTACACCTTTCACACTCTCTCTGCTCACGCCTTCTTCTTCCCTTGCGGGTACGACATCCAGACCTTTGGTATGTCCTGACACTCTGTTTCCTACTCTTCTTCTAGTTGTAGCCTCTGTTGTGTTGAACCCATGGCCTATTCTCCCTATTGCAGCCCTTTTCCTTTGGATGCATCATATTATGTCCTTTATGCGTCCTCCTCTGGCTATTCGGCCTCCTGTGGTTGGTTTTGTTACTCCTCTATGTGCATGGTAGTAGGCTCATATTTTGACGTGTGAATCTCGTCCATATCCACGACTGTGGGCATCTCCTGCATTCATGTTTCTGTTACTTGATCACTACTTATCATGTTCTGATCGATTCTTCTTGGCACTCTAACTCTCGATGGTGACATTCTGCTAAATTCAAACTGTTGACCATAAATCTCCACTTGTTGTTATCACTTTACACTCTTTCACACTTGACTCTCTCTCTTCGCTCATCTCCTTAGTGAAAAAACACAAATGACCATATTTCCCCCCTTTTAGAMTTTATAGTGAGACAACGAAATGATAGTTGTGTCGCACTAACAGTTGTCACTTTTTCACTTTTTCCTGCACCCTCCATTTTTCGYGTCTGTCAACTATTTTTCACCGTGTAGTGTCGTCAACAATGGTTTTTYTGCGGTGCATTGTTAGTGCTAATAAATCTATCACATCAAAACTTCTAATCTTCTCCTATATTTTTGTATTTTTGTTACATTTCTTCTTTTTATGGATTTCTGTCCTTTTTATTTTTTTTAACACCTACTACATACAATATGTACATGTTTGCTTACTACGCTATAATTTGTAAGTGCTAGGAGGTCGACTGTCCCTATACAGTTTCAATTGAATCCCATTTATCATTCCTTTCACCTCTTCTCCTGCGAGATTATTTATCTATACATATCCCCCATCTATGACAATATTTACTTCATAGGGCCCTAGACAATGCATTCTAAACTTACCAGGATATTGCAAAAATTTACTGTCATAGAGAAAGACTAGGTCTCCTTCCTTGAAAATCTTCCTCTTGATATGTCTATAATGCCAATATTTTTCTCTTGCTTTCTATACTTCTTGTTGAAATCCTAACAAAATCCTATCTTCTTCCATATCCATTAGTTTATTTATCCTTTCCTTTACTGCGTCTCTTTCTTTCATGTTAGTGATTGCTTCTACGCGCAGACTCGATACCAAAAATTCTAGTGGTACCACTGCTTCTTTCCCATACACTAACCTAAATGGTGTTTTCCTTGTCATCTTCTTACATGTATTCCTGTATGCCCATAGTAATGTTGGTATTTTCAAGTCGCAATCATCCCTGTTGACGTTGCAAATCTTTTTCAGAGCATTCTCCAAGATCTTATTGAAGGCTTCTACTGTTCCATTTGCTTGAGGATGGTATGGTGTACTCTTCTGATGATATAATTCAAACTCCTCAGTCATAGCATTGATAGTATTATTAATAAAGTGAGTACCTCGATCACTCCTCAAAATCCTTGGACAACCAAATCTAGTGATCACTTTCTCAAACAAGAAGTGTGTTGTTGTCTCTGCACTGCAATATTTTACTAGTGGTGCTTCTGCCCATCTTGTTAAGTATTATGTTGTAGTAGTGATATGACTTTCTCCTGACCTTTTTGTTGGTGGGTTAATTGGTCCCACAAAGTCTATTCCCCATTTTTCAAGTACCTGTAATGTTACTTGTGGTCTTAGGGGCATATCATCCCTTCTATTAATTTTACAAACCCTCTGATAGAAATCGTATCTATGGAAATAGTCCTTAGCATCTCTATGAATTTTTGGCCACCATAGTCCTGCGTGCAATACCTTCTGCACGATATATTTTCCTGCATAGTGTCCTCCAGCTATTCCCTCATGAGATTCTGTCAAAATTCTAGCCCTTTCATGTTCTAGTATACATCTTCTCAGAATATTGTCTGTGCCCATTTTGTATAAGTGTCAAACAATGAGTTGATAGTCTGCAGCTTTGACTACCAATTTTTCTTCTGCACTATGTTAAAATTTGGTGGTGCTATCTCTGTACTCAAGTATTCAATAATATCAACAAATTATTCATCAACTATTTAGAATGGAAATAATTGTGCATCAAGGAAGTTGTCTTCCAAATTTCTAGGTTCTTCTCCATTCGTTACTGTTGATAGGAGATTAGGTCTTGCATTTAGCTTCCCTGGTTTGAATATCACTTCAAAGTCAAATTCCTGAAATAAAAATATCCATCTATAGATCCTCCCCCCCAACACTGGATTGTTGACTAGCTATTAGAGGGCTGAATGATCTGTGAACATCTTAAAGTGCTTTCCCAATAAGTAATGTCTAAACTTCTGAAGTGCATAGACTATATCTAGGCCGTCTCTTTCTGTGGTGTTGTAGTTCTTCTCTGATTCAAAAAAAATTCTACTTGCAAATGATATAGGATGATCCAAATTCCCTTCTCCTGGCTGCACCAAAAATTCTCTAAGTTCTATAGCTGGTGCATCTACATGCACATGGAACGTCTTTTCCCAAGATGAGAATACTAGAATCAATGTTTCTACCATCTTTTCTTTTAGGGTGTCTGAAACTTGTTGAAAATATTCACTCCACAGAAATTTAGTCTCCTTCTTTAACAATTTTTCCATAGGTACAGTAATCTGTGCATACCCTTTTATAAATTTTCTGTAGTAGCTTGTATGTCCCAATGTTTCTCTCAACTGGCGTATTGATTTTCTTGGTGGTAAATTGACAATCACCACAATCTTTACCAAAACTAGTCCTCCATTTCCATCCTTTCCTCCATCCCCTCCTGTCCCATCCATCCTCCTAAGAACTCCTGAATCCATTCGTCCGTCCCGTCCATCCATTCCATCCATTCCTCCATCCGGTCCGGCTCCATCCGTCCATTCCATCCTCATTTCCATCCATCCCCTCCATCCATTTCCTTCCACTCCATCCTTCCTCCATCTCCATCCATCCTTCCTCCATCGTCCATCCGTCCATCCGTCCGTCCATTCCATTCCATCCATCCTCCTTTCCTTCATCCGTCAGTCCGTCCGGCTCCATCCATTCCACTGTCCTCCATCCTCCATTATCCGTCCATTCCTTCCATTCCATTATCCTCCTCCTTCATTCCATCCGTCCTGTCCGTCCATCCATGTCCATGTCCATCCATCCATTCCTTTCCTTCCATCCGTCCTTCCTCCTTCCTCCTTCCGTCCTCCATCCATCCATGTCCTCCATTCCATCCATCCTCCATCCTGTCCTTTCCTCATCCATTCCATCCTCCATCCTTTTCTTTCATTGTCTTTCCTTTCCTCTCCATTCCTTTCCTCCATCCATCCTCCATCCTCCATGTCCCCGTCCTCCCTTCCTCCTCGTCCACTCCTTCCCTCCTCCATCCATCCTTCCTTCCATCCGTCCATTCCTTCCTTCGTCCATTCCATTCGTCCATCCGTCCCATCCTCCGTCCATTCCATTTCCATCCATCCATTTCCATCCATTCCATCCATCCGGCTCCATCCATCCTCCTCCGTCCATCCGTCCGGCTCCTTTCCGTCCGTCCGGCATCCATCCTTCGTCCATCCATCATCCCGAATCCATCCGAAGGAGACAATGTTGCAAAACAACCATCTACACTGACGAAAGTCATAATAACAAAGCAAGGAAGACATCAATAGGCTATTCTTGGGACACCAAAGCAAAGGCGCAGAGGTATTTTTCATGGGCATTGTTATTCATGTAATGGATATGGTCACAAAGCTTTTGAATGTAGATCTTATGAAATGAGATACAATGGAGATTTTATAACACCATGAGGTGTTGGAGATGTGATCAAGTAGGACACATTGTTGTTCAACGTCACATCATGAGATGCTACGGTTGTAGTGGATTTGGGGAAAAATCGAGCTTTGGAACACAAGAAGAAAGTCCATGATAGGGACTTCACATAGCATGGCTAGAAGAAGAAGGAATGAAGTAATGAAATGAGACATATTTGAAAATATGAAAAGACCCTTCTCGGAGCTCAAGTTCTAAGGAGAAGGGACATCTATAGAAGTGGTTGAAGAAGACGAACATTAAGCAGGGGAATGAAAGTCTGAAGGGAAGCTCAAAAGTGAAATCTACTGAGGCATACACGGAGGTGACAATGGTGACAGTCATGTACATACATAGGCTGACCTTGAATAAGGTCACCTTACATATGTGGCTGTTGTGTAAGCCGTGTATATGTGGTAAAACTAGCAGGAAAAAAGGCAATGCACATGGCTTGGAGTTTGATGTGATGAGGTATAACACTACGTGATCGCGAGGGTATGACATGGTTTTGTGCGAGGTTCGACACTTTTCTTTGAAGTTTTAATAGTTCTATGTTAGATCATGGAGTGACAATGAAAAATAAATCTTGGGTGCATGGCACTAACCCATGAGCATGGATTGATGTTGATGTTGAGGTACATGGCTGATACATATTTGGGTTTCATTGATATATCTTGCGTCAATTGTATTATTGGGCTTATATGTTGGATATCATGGTGCATGCATTTTGCATGTGATTGGACTACATATTGAGAAATATAGTTGGTGAAGTTGATGAGATGATCATATTTGTACATTATTGATGATCTATACTTGATGCATGATTGGTACACTAATAGAGGCACCTACTAGCGGGGCTGATGGCACATGTTTTATGGAGGATTAGGCATACATGTATGAGATTCATCATTTTTTGGTGTTGGTGCATGATGGTGTACAAGTTTTGGTACACTCATATATGTATGCCAAATCCACATGAAAAATGCATGATGATACTACACCATTGGTACTACTTGATTAGCACAACAATTTCCATTTGTTTAGGAACCACATGATTGTGAGGTACTTGGTTCATGATGGAGGCATATCATGAGTGATATGATACATTGTTTAGCATGTTGGTAGATGCACATGGTTGACATATTGGTAGATGCATGGTTGCATATTGGTGGATGCACATAGTTGGCATATTGGTAGATGCATGTTGGCATGTTGATAGGGCATATGATTGATACATTCCATGGATGGTATTTTTTAGCACATTGCATGATGATTGATAGTTGATGTACATAGGTGTTGTGCATGGTGGGAACATTTGGTACATGATGTACTTGGTTAATATTTTGTTCACTTGATTCTCTATTCCATTGTTGACATATCTTTTATTTCATGATGTATGGTATGGCACAGTTTGATGCATGAACACGTCAAAGGATAGTCATTGAAAGAGGAGTTGATATGATCGGTGGTGAGCATTAGCATTGCATGATGATCATATTACTGCAGAGGTGATAGGGGAGACATACCCATAGGGAGTCATTGTTCTTCCCATGATTCTAGGAGGAGATATTTGCTCGGTCATACCTATAAAACAACCCTATATTTGAAGAAAAAAGGCACATAGGCATAATTCTAGGAAGAGCAATGGTCACGGGGAGTATGTTCAATGTATCTTCAACATTACATCCATGATATACTTTGCTAAAAAGAAAGAGATTATCAAGGCATTTAGAAAGGGCAACCCCAGAAAATGGCCCTTTGCCATTGATGTCAAAGGGGAGAGTGAATCACATTGATGCGATTGATGTTTTATTGATGGGAGATAGTCACATTGACTATTGATGTAGAGAATGCATTATCTGTCATGTTGACATCAATAATAATTGGTAATTTAATGTTGACATCAATGTTAGTATCGCCATGTGAATTCAAAGGGGAGATTGTTGGATCATATTGTCATGGATACCAATGGTTTCATTGATTGATGTCCAGTGATTGATTGATTGATGATTGATGTAATACAATATGTATTGTCCTTCATGAGAATGCATAAATGAAAATGGATCAATGATTTGTCATTGATATGATGAGGATGGATCATCCTTGATTGATGTATAGATTAATATGGATCAATGAGTTGTCATTGATACATCATGAACATGGATCGCTGCGGTTTCATTGGTATATGATGGTGTTGAAAAAATGTACGAGTTGTCATTGTCTTATCATGATTGATACTTGTGCACAAATGGATTAACTCAAAGTGGTCCACTTATTGTGAAATCCCTCATGGGAAGTTGCTTTGTGGATTGAGTTATCACAGAAGAATGGTTAGAGGAACCATGCTTGTATGTGGAATAATGAGATGAAGATCAAAGGAAATTGTTGGTGAAACTATCACAGATGGATAGTGCTTGTCATGCCATTTATGGTGGTATGTGGAATGTCACATAACTCCTCATGGTTTTACAGTTATGGCCTTCTTGAAGTTGGAGGGACCACTTAAATGAAGGCTTGAAGCCCCCAAAGTCAAAAGAAGTCAAAGTGACCTAAAAAGAAGAAATCATTATTTAAATGATAAAGTAGAGTGACAAAGTCAGGGTGGATTATTTAAATAATAAAGTAAGGTGAAATCAAGAAGGAATATTTAAATGATAAAGTATTGGAGAACTTTTATTTATGGAAAGTGGTTAACCTAAAATAAGGAAAATAGGTTAGGTTACCTAGAAATGGGTTAAGTGGGGTTAAGTGACCTAGAGGGATGAGAAAGTATAAATAAGATAGGCCCCATGGACTCTTGCATTTCATCCTTTTGTGTGGATCAATATGGAGATCTTCTAGTGAGAATATATTTTGAAGTATTGATGGAGAGCTTCTTGTGAGAGCATTTTGGTGTGGATCTCTTCAGCATGATTGAAGATCTATTTTGAGAGAAAAAGGCCAAGCGAAGGATCTCATGGGCGCATTAAGTTTGAGGTCACGAGATGCCAGCTGGAGAATTCTAGAAATCCACAGAGAAAACCCTATTTTACGAGGTACATTAATGCTGTGGGATAATACGTGTATATGGGGCGTATATGCAAGTTGTCAATGTACAAGGTGTATACAATACACAGGCTGTCAGTGCATAGGGAGATTCTGATGAAAAATCATGGAGACTAAAGAAAGGTTCGGAGATACATGCACTCTATGGGCTTTCGGATCTATCTTGAGACTTGGTATGGTTATTATTGTCTTGGTGGATAGCATGATTTTTTTGTGTTGTGAATGCTTAGGGATTATTGGTATGGTTGCTATGATATGGCTTATGTTGGTTGATGGAGTAAGAAACACTCTTATGATTTGATACTGATATGATGGCTATAGTATGTTGATTGTTTATACATGGTGGAAGTAGCATTCATATTGATTGTGGAGCATGAGTAAGCTATCTGAGAGCTTGGATGTATTGTGACCGGCCAGTGTGATGGGTTTGAATAGTGAGAAACATAGAGAATGATAAATTGGTTGCTGAGGATTTGATTTGATTTTGAAGGACAAACCCTAATATCTTAGAATGTATACCTGAGGGTTGATCTTGTTGGGAGGCATTATACATGGGTTGTAAAGTACTTCTTGAAGTATACACGGGTTGTACTACTAGTATGAATGTGACTGCGATGCATCTTTGCACCTCTTGATAGGTCGCGATGCACATTTAAGTTGATCTGTTGAGGATTGTTGCCTCATCTCGGTTGATGTTGAGGTGTAATTTGAGTATTGCATTATAGGCTGGTGCTCTTATAGAGTTGCACTCTATTGGTGTTCTTGATAAACCCAAGGATTGTAATGCGTAATAAAAAGAAAATTGTACATACATCTTGTGTTCTTTGTGTTCCTTGGCATTGACTTGTTGATGTTATATTGTTGATATATGTTGCTAATATGTGTTCACATCTAGCGGTTATAAATGACAACAATGAGTAATGAGTAAAATGTTTAATGATAACTAATGAGTTTTTGTGTAAGATGGAAGTTTGGAAAAAGAGCCCCACACTCATTCACTCCCCTCTAAGTGTGGTAGGTGTGTCCAATAATGTGTCCCAATAGTATTGAAAGGTGTCCAAAAAATGTACTTCTTGATATTTAAGGATATCTGACACTACCTAGATATTTCTAACATCAACCTTAACACTTCCATGTGGTATTTTAATAGACTATATACAATCAATTCATCCATATATACTTCTAAAAGTTGATGTATGAACTCCTTAAAAATAACAATACCTTAGAAAATATAGTTGGTGCATTCTTATTTAAGGCATGACTCTGTGCCTTAGGATCCCCGTTTTGTGGAAAAAGTAGTCTTGTACCCATCTTTTGGAGCTATCTTGATATTATGGTAACATGCGAATGCATCTGTAAATGACTATGCTTCGTGGCTTCCTACATTCTCTAATACTTCATCACGTGAAAGGGTAAGGAAAGGGTCATGTAGGAAAGCAACATTCAATTTTCTCAAATATACAAAAATACTTACCCCCCTTTGTTTCTTTTCTTTCACTACCATCGATCGTATCCATTCATATTCCTCACTATTGGTTCTATGATTACAACTTCTAACATTCCTATCAATTTATGCTTTCACCTTTTTCTTATATATTGGATTTAGTCTATCAGGTCTATGTCTGACGGAATCTAGATTCATGTTTATTAGGTATATTCATATCTCCTAAAAGCTCTCCTATGATGCATTTCATCTCTGTAAAGGACATTGGGAATAGGTCACTTTGTGTTTTATGATGAATCGTTATTCTTTCCACTATTTGTTCATCCTAGAAGTCTCCAATGCTTTCCATTTTTTGGATTATGGAGTTGTCCCAATGGTGACTTTCTTCACCTTGTTCCGGTTACGGCAAACTTATGATTCGAGAGATGGAACTAGCCTCTCTTTCACCTTCAAATTATATAATATGAATGCTGCATGGGTCATCTTCATCGTGGCGTTCTTCGCACATGATAGCAGGACAATAGTTCCTTAACTATCTTTATGTTCTGCTGTTGATACTCTGTCATAAGTTCAACCTCTCGTTCCTCAATAAATATCACCCCTCTTATCTATTTGAGTGTTGAATCAATGTTGGGGTTCTCATGTTTGAATGAAGAGATTTTATAAAGAATACATTTAGCCAATGTTGTCAATTTTGTAATGCCTCTACACAATTCCTGGTCTACATACCAATTTGCTAGGATTCTTCCAATGTGTGGATGAAGTAATGAAGCTATTCCTTCAGTGGTGTCATCCTCCATAGAATTATACTTGCCAAGTGTTCTTTTGGTGTCCTTTGTCCATCATATCTCTGCATCATATTGCTTCTCTTCTCTACGCCGAATCTAATGAACAATAATTAAACTTACATTAGTACGAGTCCTGAATTTTTTCCTTTGTACACCCACCATCTTGTAGGTGTTTCCTTGAGTTCCATGTCCAGGGATAAGAGCCTATAATTTTCCAATACTTCATCTTCATATCTTGTTAGCAATTCCTCCTAAATCATTTACGCCATGAAAACTTGGAGGTTCTCGAATTTATGTACCCACCCATCTTACTACACAGTCTATTCTTACACACCTTATTGTAGAAACTAAAATGTAATCTCTCCTTCCTATTATCCAACCCTGTATTTGAATCATAAACATATGATGTGATTCTTCTCCAACTGAGTATATGCGGTTGGGTTAATATAATCTTCTTTGCGCGTGGTGGTTATGTATAACTAGTTGATTTCCTCGAGGTCTAAGAAACTGGGCTCTACAAACCTTTCTCCTTCTAATGGGTCTAATGGTGCGATGATACGTATCTTGATTCAAATGCCATCTTCCTTGTCTTCAAGTTGATTCTTGTTACAAGGGAAAAACTCACATGACCAAGGGTAAACCACAACATAGATGTATTTGTGGTAACTCAATTCCAACATAAGCTATATAGACTAATGTGCAATACAAGAAAGAGGCCTACCTCGATCCAACATTTGATGATGTTCCACCATTCAAAACTTTGACCCAAATCTTTACACCAGCAAGAAGTTCTCATAAAAAACAAGCAAATAAAATTATATAGTGATGATATAAAAGGGATTATCACATCGAGGATAGCATAATCCATTAATACACATTACAAACATGCTCATGGATAATAATCATATGTTTGCAAGATATCAATTGGATGGTAAAGGAGTATTTCTATTAATGAGTGATCAACAGAAGTGTCGACGTATAGACTTACAGTAATGACACGGTTGAAACCAGAAACCAAGTTCCTTCCAACTAGGTCTCCCACCACTTCAATCCTCCACCAAGGAAACCTCATGAGAAAGAGGCAAATAGGTCCTCTCAAAAACAAGGGAAGAGCTTGGGGCATGAACAATGTGTTGGTTGAGGGACAAAGGGATCACCGGAGACTCAATATGAGTAATTTCTCCAGTGAAATTTGCTCTCAAAGTTGAATGCTTTGTCTCTCTTTTCCATGGATTCGAAATTGTGCTCTTATAGCCTCAGAATGCAATTGAAGGTGAGTTGGAATTTCGGTATATGGAAGGCCAAGGATCAAAGATCTTCTATCGTGACATGGAAACCTAACCTTATTTTGTATTTTTGGCACAAATCACAATATACGAGTTGTAGTGGAGCATCAAACATATACACATGTGTATAGTGGATAGGGGCGTATATGTGGAAAATGTATGTTTTAGCTCACGGATTCATCAAAGAAGGGATGATAGAATGCATGGGGAAATGGAAAAAGGCCCTCACCGGGCAAGATAGTAATGGTGAGGAAAATCTTTCTATAACAAATGCCCTAATGTGTGATGTCGAGGGAGGAGTATTTGCGATGGCGAAATACATTATAAATAACCAGAAGTGGAGTGGTAGAGAATCAATTTGGATGAACTCAATTGATCATTACATTATGCATAACTTTGCATGCGTGTGGCTACCAAGAATACAATCTTGAGATCCATGTGGAAAATATACCCAAACAAGTGTTCCTTAGCCATGAATAGGCAAATACAAATGGTTACATGCCAAAGATAATAAAGTAGTCCACGAACAAAGGCCCGGTCTGAAACCGGTCTCAAAATCCAATCACGAGGGCCATTTCCTCCATCCATTCCATCCTTTCCATCCTTTCCATATCCTCCTCCATCCTTCCTTCCTCCATTCCATTCCACCCATTCCTTTCCATCCTTCCATTCCATCCATCCTCCATTCCTCCTTCCTCCATCTCCGTCCATCCATTCCATTCCTTCCTCCATCCATCCATCCTTTCCTTCCATCCATTCCATCCATCCTCCTCCATTCCATCCTTCGCACTTCCATCCATCTCCATCCTCCTTCCATCCATCTTTCCATCCATCTTTCCTTTCCATGTCCATTCCTTCCATCCGAATCCCATTTCCTTCCTTTCCTCCAGATCTCCATCTCCAGTCCTTCCATCCATCCATTTCCATCATCCTTTCCATTCCTTCCTTCCATCCTTTCCATTCCTTCCTCCATCCTTCCATTTCCTCCTCCATTCCATCCATCCTTCCATTTCCTTCCATCTTTCCTTCATTCCTTTCCGTCCGTCCATTCCTTCCTCCATCCTCCTCCGTCCATCCATCCTCCTCCATCCATCCATTCCATTCCTTCCTTCCATCCATCCATCCGTCCATCCTTTCCTTCCTCCCTCCATTCCTTCCCCATTCCTGTCCGTCCTCCCTCGGCTCCATCCACTCATCATCCATCTCCTCCTGCGTCCATCCTCCATCCATTTCTCCCCAGATCCTGTCGTCAATCTTGCTATAACAATTAAAACCTGGTTATCAAATTCCCAATCCAAGGCAAGAAATGTTGGATAAGGTGTACACCATCTACTATCTCTATCACTTCAAGAGTCTACCTTAGTGTGCACTCCATCGAGATCTACTTTCCACACCCTCAAGCCTTCCAGTTGGTATAACTCTGTGTTGGTTAGCTAACTTGGTTAATTTGATGAATAGCCTAGTGTGGCATCTCCCATACAACTGCCATGTCTTCTTGGGTATCACATTACCTCGGGCCTAAATCGATTATGATATATCCATATTGAAATCTCAAGCTAGATTTCAATTTGAATTCCCTACTTGTTGTTCTCCTTGTATGGAGGTGATTGATTGTTTTATGTTCTAACTTCCCTCTACCTTTGTGTTACATTTTTCAAACATATTTTGCAAAAATTTAACAAATGATGGATCATTAAATAACTTAACACAAGATTACAGAAGCGTCTTTATAGTGCCCCACTTAGCTATAGGTGGTACTTCATTGGTGTTATCCATTGATAAGGGCATATCGTACATTGGTACATTCTGACTATGTTGTGTGGTTGATGTATATGCAACATATTTCTTGAGGAACTCTTGTCTTGGCTTCCTTGAATTTTCTTTCTCTTTCCCATGGTGTTTTTGTGGTTCGGTATTCTTCTTCACCCATTGGTGTTGTGTTGGATAATGTCGTACTATGTAATCTCCTGTCTTAGCTCCTTTGTGCATAACTATGTTGATATTTCCTTCGTCATCCCTGGCTTTTGTAGAAATCCCTTGAACATTTTGATTGTTATGATTCGATTTTCTTGAATTTTTTCCAATAATGTTGGACATTCCTCTTTATCATGGTTTGTTGCATGATAGTACCTTCATGTCGTAGGTGGAGGTGGGAATTCCCTTGCATAATGCCTTGGTTGTTGGAAATTATGGCACACTAATCGTCCTCTTCCTCTTTCAAAGCCTCCTCTACCTCGACCTCCACCTTTGTAGCCTACGTTCAATCTCACTCGCGATTGCATTGTCTTGAGGCACTGATTATCTCCCGGGGGTTGTATTGTGGTTGTACGTTATTATATTGAGGATTCATAGTGTTGTACTTCTACTGCGCATTATTATATGGAGGTGGTGCCTAGTTAAATTGAGGTACATATTTCCATGTCATCATTTTTTTTCCTGCACCCTATAGGTTTATGCCATTCTTTACCACATCAGGTCCATTGTCCTACAATATTTGTCATCGTGACCTAATGATTTGCAAAAGTTAGGTATGAACTCTTGGAATTTGCTGTCGTTGCATCATTGGGAAATATGTATGGATAATGTCCATGTGTTTCACCGAGATCTCGCACCGGGGCCTTCCTGGTGGCAAAGGGTTTGGTAGCCTTGTTTCCATATTAATAGCGTGTGAAATTTGGGCACTCATTCTTGTGATGCTCTTCTTTTCTACATGTCATACACACAACTACATTGGGCGCAAATTACGAAAAATATTACGGCCAGTTTAAAATTTTTGTCATTATTTTTTTGTTTTTGGACTAAATATACTTTTTTTTCGGGGTCCAAATGTTGAGGTAAGCTCATGATGGAAAGCAACTAGAGATTGGTCATTTAATGATGAAAAGTTGGTGGGTAGAGTGACCAACCACCAATTAGTCACTATAGTGACCAACAATGATCGTGTGAGAATCAAGCGATCATTTATGTAAATCAATCCTATATATATCTTGGTTACGACAAATTTGCTATAGTTGCAACAATCATTTTCTATAGTTGAGAAAATCATTTGGGTGTTCTAATGCAATGGTGTTTTTTTTTTTATAAAATATTGATTTCAATTCTCTTTCAAGAAGAGAAACATTGAATTGATCGGACTCTACATAGATGAGATTTTGAAGGCCAGTACTTAAAAATTTTCTGTGTTATTTAGTAATTTGGTGCTATTGAACTATTTTATGGTTTTTTTTTCACTCCTTAAATCATATTTGATGGTTTATTTTAACTCATAAATATTTTATGGTTTATCCACTTTTGATAGAGTAAAAGGATTATTGATTCAACTACAATCATTCTAATTAGATTCAATCACTCTAATTTTGTTCTTATATTTCATGGAGCTTATTGAATATCTAAGTATCCTTGCCTTAGTAAATTTACATTTAGTGTTTCCTCCTTGAGTTGGAAAAAGAACCAACTAGAAGTGAAGAGCAATGGATTTTTGTTGATATTGGGCATCAATACTCTTGTGTATCCATAAAGCTACCCTAATTTTTATTAGGGACTTAATGTTATATAGTGTGATTTTGGGTGCGATAATGAATCCACCTCCTCTTATTAATGTTTTCATGCTTTGTCTCTTATTTTTTATGAACATCTTTGTATAATTTTCAGTACAAATATCTAAATATATACCAAATTATTTGAATAGGTTTGTATATTGTTGATCTCTTGAGAGGGGGTTGAATCGGTATAAAGTACAATTTTAAAAACCTTTTTCAACTTATACTTAAACCTTTCAATTATATCAAATGATCAATGAACAATATAAAGAGTTACACCAATACACCACAATACACCATGCACAATATATGAGAAACAATCAATAATTATTGTTCAAGTGAAGTAACTTCCAAAAGGTAGCTACAACTTCAAATGTAAAGGGAGGGATAAACCTCCAAGGAGGAAGATACAATCCTCCAAAAAGGGAGGGATAAACCTCCAAGAGGAAGATACAATCCTCCAATATCAAGAGAGATTTGAACTCTCCATCCTTTCCCCTTCCTTCCACCCTACAATATATGAGAGATAATAAAACTTCACATTAAATCATCACCATCAACCAACCATCACATAGAACCTGATAATGATTCATGAGATTTCTTCAATTTCTACAAATTTTCAATTCTTGGAATACTATGATCCTATAGATAATATGATTCAATTTATTCTCTGAAACTTCTCCAAGTTTCACTCTTTAAATCCTCCCCAAAAAGAAGTTATAGAGAGAATAGTAGACCTTGTTTAATTATGGTTTATTCAGGAGACCGAACTTGTACAGAATGCCCTGTGCTCAATATTTAACATATGATTCGAAAAATCACACACAAGAAACTACAGCCTGTACTCTTTCCAATGCAATTTTTCCCACGTCTTTTGGATTCTCGATGAAGAAGTTATGATTGTTTTACCTAGAACCCCTGTTTATTGACTAGCTTCAAGACTGGTCAAATACCTATCTTCCACAGAGTGTATATCCATAATTATAGCGAATAAAGAGATGAAACTTTTACCACAGGTACCTTGATATGTCTTCTCAATACCATAGCAATTTCACCATCTGAATCGTTCTAGAAAAAAAGTTCTAGAAAAAATGGTAAGATGACCTGAAAATAACATACCTTAGAACACATCACCAAAAGACTTCATCCTCACTTGAAATCCGGCCTTCTTTACTTATGATTTCCTCTGAAATTTGACTTGTGTATCAAATGAATGTATAATGATATTTATTTATACCATTTATGTCACTTCCTTTTAACATTAGGGCCGAACTAACACTTTCGTATTTTGTAATTATTTTCTTTAATTATCTTCACGACCTACATGTACTTCCTTCTTCAATTCACTTTGTCATCTTCAAAAATTCATTTCTCCTCAAACATGAGGATCCATGTGACGTGTCACATACCACTGGAAACAACATGATGTATACTATCCATCCATGGGTGTTGTATATGCATGTGTATTTTCCTTCATGTCCAAATACCTTCATCAATCTTGCGGTCCAAAACCCATGACTAGGGTTGACATCAATGACAACAACCAATATTCCAACAATCTCCCACTTTGTCATTGATGGAAACGCTCATGCTCCCCCTATCATCATGATCCCAATTTCTCTCCCCCTTTGACAATAATGGAAAAGGGTAGGGCTTCTCCCCCTGAGTTTAATGGAAAAAGGTAACTCTCTTCTTTGGGGCTACTC
>SNQJ01S0136547.1:0-25491 GCA_010110895.2 Picea sitchensis
TAGCTCTTAGTGCCTTAGAAAAATATATATCTCAGTAATATTTTGGTTGCCTAGTCACTACCCAGTCATCTACCACGTGTCACTTGGAGAAGTGCCCAAAAAACTTAGGATAAGATAAATATTATTAAAATAATATGAGGATAAGATAAATATTATTAAAATAATATGAGGATTTCATGGGGTTACATGAGAGGGTGCATAATGATGGTGGCGAAAATGGGAATATAAAAGTGAACATGGAAATGATTAAGTATGGATAGGAGATGAGAGGAGAGTAATAAATGTAAGAGAGAAAGAGAGAAAAATGAATTAAGTGTGGAATATGGAGTAAGAGAGTTGAGTGGAGAGGAGAGGAGAGTAAGAAATGTAAGAGAGAAAGAGAGAAAATTGACTTAAGTGTGGAATATGGAGTAAGAGAGTTGAGTGAAAGAGAGAAAATGATTAAGTATGGAGAGGAAAGGAGAGGAAGGGGAAAAATGGTTAATTATGAGAAAAGAGAATGAGAGAGGTGAAGGGATAAGAGAGGAGAGGTTAAGTGTGGAGATGGAAGGAGAGAGAAATGATTAAGTGAGAAGAGTCCTTAATCAAAATTTCAAAAATGGAGAGGATAACACGACACTGAGAAAAAATATTCTTGCAATTTTGAAATCTCTCTATTGGACTTATGGACAAAATTATGAATATCTTGGATGTACAGACTCTGATTTTGTTTCCAAAAAATGCTTGATGAAATTGAGACTTAATATTACACCATGATATGGTGAGCATGCACAAATTCCTCCTTCTTAAAATTTTGTTTTATATATTTTAAAGAGCGGAAAAATTGAGGTGACTAGATTTTCGATCAACAACTGGCTCCAATCGCGGGACAATAACCCCCTATGGTTGTTCAGAACACTAGAATCTAAAGACCAAATGCCTTCTCAATTGGGATATGGAGTCATTTTCAAAATAGATTGTTGTAATTCTTCTTCTATGTAGTTATCTTCAAATATCACCTTTATTTCATAAAGAATTGACTGAAGAAACAAACTATGGAAAAACAAGATCTACCTACCATATCCTACTTGGAGGAAGGGACATTTTCAAGTGTTGGAATATTTCCAATGGAGCCATTTAAGAATCCAACTGATTGAAGCTAGTACTAAAGAGTGAGGGGTGTGTCCATGATTTAATGAAATCAACTCTTGGTTTCTCAATATTGTACTTGTCTTTGGTTGGATAATAAGTTTCCAATCTGAGAATACTTTCATCTTTCTCCTCATTACTAACCACATCCAAGATTTTTTATTTAATGGAAATGTCTTGAAAGCATTATTTCTTCATGGAATGACAATATTGCCCATCATTATTCTCAATATTAATTTCTTCCACCAATTCTTCTTTATAATTTGTTGCAACATTTCCCACATGAGTATGTTGGATGAAATCTTCTTGTGCATTTGGTGGAGGCTCATCAGTATAATTTTCAAATTTTCCACTTGAAAGATCTTCATATGGAGTATATGAAAGACTGAAATCTCCATTGTCTTGTTTCCATATGGGAGAGGGTGGGTGGGAAACATATTCAGAAAATGAAGTTTCCAACACATCCCAACTGGTAATAGTCCCAGACAACAATGAATTGTACCATTCAGGAACATTTGCACATAGAGTTTGTAAAAACAATCAACATGTAACATTTTCTTCAATGAGATTGAAAACATCACATGAACTTTTGAATCTAAACAAGTGTTGTTTTGCATCTTTTGAAGTATTTCCAAAGAATGTGGAAATTTTTTCAATAGGAATATCAAACATATGAAAATATACTTATGGCATATTTAAAGGCCTTCTATGCAATCACCTCCTTTTTTGGTTAACTCTTCCTTTTGCTAAATCTTGTAAATACACTGGTGGGCTAGGTGAAGAAGGTAAAGGAACATCGTGACACAAAAGAAACTCCTCAGAGGAGTCATGATATAGTTCTTCTTGAGATTTTTGAATCATTTTAATGGAGTTTCCAAGGAATTTTAAGTGTTCTTTCAATGGAATCACTGAGGAGTTCATTCTCTCGGATCTTTGATTGTTCTTGGCTCTTTTTGAGGTCATCCAAATATTTCTGAATAATATTTTTATAAATACCTTGCATCTAGAACAAGAAGCAGTCTTTTTGAATTTTTTTCTTGAAACTTTGAACCATGGAGACTCTGATTCTTCAACCAAATCTGAAACAAACCCTGAGATATCTTCAAAATAAATTGTTCCCCAGTTGAGTCACCAAAAATGTCGATATCTAGATCTATTAAGGTCCAAATAGAAACCTCATTAGGATATGAATCCCAATACATTTTTATAGAGGTGGTACTCCTCTTTGGATGAAAGATATATCTTGAATATCTTGAATTAGGGAAAATGCTAGAAAACAAACCCCAAAATCTTATTTCTTAGTTTCATATTGAAATGGTTCATGATAACCTGATCTGACCTTTATGTACAACAAAATGATTCTTTACAATAAAATATTGAAGAAAGACTTCAATATCAGAATATATGTATACTCAACATCATTTATGCAACCCTCTAAATCACATGCAAGTAGAGGATACATCCATATCTTCTCTCAAGAAAAAGGATGAAGTGGTTTTGATCATTTCAAAGAACTTTAAATGAGTGCTATATTTAATACTGAAAACAATTTGATAGACAAACTCCAAAAATCTCACACTCAGAAATCCCAAGATCTCAAAAATCATTAAAGCAATGCCCCAAAATAGTTCTTTGTGGAGTTTTATTCATAAACATTATTCAACAATACAAAACATCTCAACAAACCAATTGACTAAGTTTTCATAAATGAAACTTGTCAAACACAAGACTAAATCTCAATGAATCCAATAGACAAGCCTAGATTACATTTGAAAATCAAATATATAGTTGTAAATACTCCATGATCTTATAGAGAATAAGTCTTTGAAGAATATAAGGACACTCAATAACTCAACCTTCTGTTAATTTCAGAAATACAAACAAAAAACCTTGATAAAGTAGTGTAGAAGAAGAAGAAAAATAAAGAAGATGGAGATCTCTATTTGTTGATCGGAATCTTGGTTGCATGTTCATGGGTGACCCTTCTATTCTGATCTTTTGAATTCCTACCTCTCATCCTTTGATGGAACCTTCTCTTGTTTTTTAAAATCTTCTCTTCTAACTTCTTGAGGTCGTTAGGATTTGTCTCTTTCTTATAACTTCCACATGCATCCTTCGAGTAAAAATTTAATTAATGATTTATTGAACTGTCATTAATGACTCTATCATTAAAATTCATGTCTTGAAGTGGGCCCTTTTGGAATTTAATAAAAGTTTTTTAATATACTTTTATTTTGAAAATTTTAACTGGATACCTTTTTAAAGAGAGGACTATATTTTAATTTTTTGGGTAATATATTTAACTTTTCTTCTTTCAAAAGAGTCCTTCTGAGCGAGATTTTGAGTTATGGATCTCAATATGTAAACTCGTGAAGTCGAGGTACCAAGAAGATTTATTAAGAAAGCATGAAAATATAGTTGAATGCTATTTTAATTTCTAAGAGCCTCATGACAGATTTCAACTCTTCAAATATTTTCCATCATATTCCTCATCGAATTACCTTTCCAATGAGGTATAGTTTTTTGAAAATGGAGGTCGGGAGCTAGAGAATTCGAAGACTCAACAATCGTTGATCAATTTAATGGGTTAATCCCAGCCCTTGATTTAAATTCCCCTCCTCCATTTAAAATTCAACTTTTCTTTAAAATACATATCCCACATGCATTTGTGATGGTTGAAACATTGGTGTTTATAATTGAAAGTCCTTCCTTAATATTCTCATGAAGTAAAGGAACTTATGGAAGTCATGCCTTAGCTTCACTCTTAGAAACTTACGATAAGAGAAATATTATTAAAATAATATGAGGATTGGATAGGTAATTAATGGTAAAAAGGTTCGTGTATAATACTATAGTATAGAGATGGTGCATAATGAAGGTGGTGGAAGTCAAGAGAGGGTGCATGATGAAGGTGGCATAATTCTATAGTATAGAGAGGGTGCATAATGAAGGTGGTGGAAGTCAAGAGAGGGTGCATGATGAAGGTGGCATAATTCAAGTGAACATTGTGAGGAATGCAGTTGCGTGAAAATGTCTAAGTATAATACTATAGTATAGAGAGGGTGCATAATGAAGATGGCGGAAGTCAAGAGAGGGTGCATGATGAAGGTGGCAGAAGTCAAGTGAACGTTGTGAGGGTCGTTGAAATATGAAACATGGAGGTAGGTAGGGAAGTAATTAACGGTAAAAAAGGGTATAAAGAAGGTGAATGTTGAGGTAGGTAGGGAGGTAATTAATGGTAAAAAGGATCGTAAAAAATTTCTAAGTATAATACTATAGTATAGAGAGGGTGCATAATGAAGGTGGTAGAAGTCAAGTGAACGTGCGGAAATATGAAACATGGAGGTAGGTAGGGAGGTAATTAATGGTAAAAAGGATCATGAAAATGTCGGTCGTGGAAATATGAAATAAAGAGGTAGGGAGGGAGGTCATTAATGGTAATAAGACTCGTGAAAATGTCTAAGTATAATATTATAGTATAGAGAGGGTGCATAATGAAGGCGAAATATGAAATATGACGGAGAGCGGTAAGACTTCTCAAGAATCACCACAGAGCGCGGTAATAATTTGTAATAAATAGTTGTGAAAAATTCCAAGTGTTGAATGAAGTGGAGAGGAGAGGTAAAAGGTAGTAAAAACATTAGTAAAAAATTCTAAGTAAGGAGAAGTGGACGGGTGGAGGAACAAGAGGTAGTAAAAAGACCGATCATCAACCTGTAGACCCACGGTAACTCACAAATTTGACTAAGTGTTAAGAAAGTTCAATGAAATACAAAAAGGAAATATGAAAAGAAATATGTGAAATATGAAAAATAAAAATAAGAAAATGGAAATGGAAAGTGAAATAGTGGAAAAGGAAAATAAAAGAAAATGGGAATACGAAAGTGAATGTAGAAATGGCTAAGTATGTAGAGGATAGGAGAATAGGGAATGTAAGAGAGAAAAATGACCAAGTGTGGAATATGAAGTGAGAGAGTTGAGTGGAAGAGATAAAATGGTTAAGTATGGAGAGGAAATGAGAGGAGAAGAAAAAATGGAAAAATGGTTAAGTATGAGAATATAGTGAGAGAGAGGTGAAGGGATAAGAGATGATAGGTTAAGTGTGGAGATGGAAGGTGAGAGAAATGAATAAGTGAGAAGATTACTTAGTCAAAATTTTGAAAATGGAGAGGAAAACATGACACTTAGAAAAATTCTTAAGTCTGGAGAGGAAAGGAGAGAAGAGGAAAATGGTTAAGTATGGAGAGGAAAGGAGAGGAGAGGAAAAAATGGAAAAATGGTTAAGTATGAGAGAGGTGAAGGGATAAGAGATGAGAGATTAAGTGTGGAGATGGAAGGTGAGAGAAATGAATAAGCGAGAAGATTAATTAGTCAAAATTTTGAAAATGGAGAGGAAAACATGACACTTAGAAAAATTCTTCTTGCAATTATGCAATCTCTTTGTCGGACTTCTAGACAAAATTATGAATATCTTTGACATACAGACTCATATTTTAATTCTGAAAAATGCTTGATGAATATGAGACTGAGAATTACACCATGAAATGGCGAGCATGCACAAATTCTTCATTCTGATATTTTATATATATATTCCAAAGAGAGAAAAAATCGAAGTGACCATATTTTAGATCGGCAATCGTTTGGAAAGAAATCAACTCATTCAACTGGCAAGACCATGTGCCTTGCTCAGAAATAGAAGAGTAATAGATATGATTTTTCTAGAGGAGAAAGCAATAAAAGAGGACGTGGAATAAATACTTTCAAAGGTAGAGGGGTAGACACAACCAAGGTGATAGATTCAATCTCAGTGTATCCATTGCAAAAAGAATGGGTCCTATGAATTAAATGACTGCATAGTTCCATGGGAGAAGATCAAAGAAGACAGACAGAATAAAAAAGCGGACGAAGGTAAACCTTTAGAACCAACGAAATGTAAACCACTTGAATCTTCTCATTACATTGTTTCTTATTGCAATATAGGAGTAACTAAATATCCGTTTAACACTTCATATACTCCCTGGAGAGATGCATGGCTTCTTGACACAGGTGCAACCTCCCACATGACATTCCGAAGAGACTTCTTTGAAGACCTCAATGACAATGTAGATGGTATAATGTATTTTGGAGATAAATTGAATCTCAAACCTTTTGGAATGGGCATCATTGGGCTCAAAATTCCTAGACTCCTTGATTTTCTTTTGCATGTTGTGCTTTATGATTCTTCTTAAGCTATGAAGGAAATTTTTATCTCTTGTGCACATCTGATAACAAGGCCACTTTGTTGATATGTTTGGTGGCAAAGTGGAAATAAGGAAGGATTCCAACAACATAGTTTTTATGAATGGAATGGATAATGAAAGACTATTGAAGCTTAATGGGACATATACACATGCACAAAATGTTGCATACCTCTCTCATCACAATGAAGATATAATTTAATCTAGTCTTATGTGGCATGCTATATTTGGCCATATTAATTATGACAATCAATGTTTGTTGAGAAAGAATAGTGTTTCTAGCCCTCCTACTATTCCTATGAAATTAAAACAATGTGATGCTTGTATCCTTGGAAAGCATAGCAAACAACCATTTCATGATTATACTTCCAGAGCATTGAGAAAACTTAAATTGATTCATTTTGACTTGTGTGTCCCTATGCATGTTCCTTCTACAAATGGAAATAAATATATCATGTATTTTATTGATGATTACACCAGAATGTGTTGGGTGTACTTGTTTAAAGATAAATTACAAGCTTTTGAAATTTAAAAAAAATTTCATGTATGGATTCAAAATGAATTCAAAATGAAGCTCAGTGTTGTATTGGCTCTCTTTGCATATATAATAGAAAAGAATACACAACTAATGAATTTGAAAACTATCTTCCAACATGGGATCAATCATCAAACCACAATTCCATACAATCCTCCATAGAATGGTATAGATGAATGAATGAACATGACACTCGTAAATATGGTTCATTCCATGATGTTTTTCAAGAATATAAAATTTATGTTTTGGGTTGTTGCATTTCTATGTGCAGTTTATGTGAAAAACAGGTGTCCGACTCATGCTCTTCAAAACAAGACTCCTTATGAAATGTGGTATGGATGCATTCTTTTGGTGAGACATCTCAGTGTCTCTGGTTCCACTTGTTATGCCTTGATTCCTAAAGAGCAAAGAGGCAATCTTGATGCAAGGAGTCAGAAGTCCATCTTCTTGGGGTACTAAAATACCACCAAGGGATATCGTATTTATGATGATACAAACAATAAATCTATCATTTCCAAAGATGTAATCTTTCTTGAATCCTCCAAGAAAGACGAAATTGTTAAGAGACAACTTGATCATCTAGACATATTCACTCGTGTAAAGGCATATCATGAATTTGATGATGAGATTCCACATCTTGAAGGGGGGATCCCTATCTTGGGTCAATCTCTAGAATCTTCTTTTGAAGCACCATCACCCCCACATGAAGAAGTTCCATCCACTTCATCAAAATCTAAAGTTCATTTGGATGATGTGATGTAGAGATTGAAAAGATGAGTTTTGATGAGAAATCAACACCATCTCAATTATCTAAGCAACCTAGACCATCTCAGAAATGTCCACCAAAATGGCTCACAAAAAAACTTGAAAGTGTTCATCTCGATGTGGTTAGAAAGACAGGAACTAAAATTTCCTCAAGACAAGATGGAGGTAATGTATATAATTCAAACTCAGGTGATGTAGATGACATACATGTTTCATATGATTATGAGTTGAGTTTATCTACTAACTTGAACCAACTTCCTTTAAAGAATCCAATTCTCATGATGAATGGTAAGAAGCCATGTAGAAGGAATATGATGCTCTCATCAAGAATGGGACATGGAAGTTGGTGGATCCTGCATTTGGAACCAAACCAATTGAATGCAAGTGGGTATTCAGGAACAAGTACAAATCAGATGACTCGATTGACAAGCACAAAGCAAGGCTCGTGCGAAAAGGATTTGCACATAAATAAGGTATTGATTATGAGGAGACTTTTTTTTTCCACGTGTAAAACCATGTTTTCCCCCATAATAGTGATTATACTAAGACTTCAAGTAATATATTTGTGAAACATGTGATTATGTTTATAATTAATGAAAAGTAATAAACAACTTACTAAGAAGGAAGCCTTGAGTATGGGCCATCATATAACAAGTGGGACTAGTGAAGTGGATTAATAAGGTGGAACTAAGAAGTTTCAATGAGAAAAATAGGAAACTTGCTCAACAATCCAACTTATACATGAAAGACATGAATGCATACCTACCAATGCACTTGAACTACATAGAGCCACATGATCAGTTATGGTGATTAGGGTTGGTGGTTGAAGCAGTTATAACAGTTGACAGATCTGGTGCTTGGAGAAGTAAAGAGCCAACTGAAAACCCCAGAAAGAAGGATGTACCTGGATTCCCCTTCAAATCAGGGATC
This sequence comes from Picea sitchensis, assembly GCA_010110895.2. Taxonomy (NCBI): domain Eukaryota; kingdom Viridiplantae; phylum Streptophyta; class Pinopsida; order Pinales; family Pinaceae; genus Picea; species Picea sitchensis. Next base: position 8,596 of record SNQJ01S0136547.1, read on the forward strand.
CTAACTAGAGGGTTTCATCAGACAACGAACCACGTGAATATAGAGGATGGGTTGAAGAAGAGGCAAAAGGTGGAAAAAATTACAAAAGAGAGAGGAGGAGATGGAAGGAGCAAAGTAGTATCAACAGGAGAGTGTGCAGGCACCTAATAGATAGATTCTAAAAGAGATCCATTATGAACAGAATGAGTTGCAAACTCATAAATAGATGGTGTGGTGAGAGGAGGATTCACGCACACAACTCTGAGAAACAACGTGGTTGGGAAGTTTTCTTTGAGGAAAATAGGAAAATTTCCCAAGAGATTAATGGTCACCCTGGAACAAAGAAGACCCATATCTAGAATGGAGCAATAGAGGACTACGACTTGGTACTGTTGGAACATCTAGCATTGATATTTCATCACACATCTCCTGGGTTCACTCGGTCGATAGGTAGACCTACATATGGACACAGTTGGTTGGAATATCGACCAACACACTACACTAGTCTGTTAAGTAGTCAACGTGCTTGTCGTTCGAACAATCGATCAACAGTTGAAGATAGTTGGGTGGTGGTTTGACCAACCCAGCAATCGACTATGAGTTGGACACATAGGTAGTCAGGTCGATCATCTCTGTTGAGCTGAATTAATAGAGCGGATTTGGCGGAGTCAACTCTAACAATTGATGGTTATTTGTGGACAAGATATTCTAGATGATGTGGAAGACGGTTAGAACTTGAGGCTATAAAAAGAATCCCCTTGGGTTACTTTCATCATGGATATTAGGTGATCGAGATCCAATATGCAGTATAATGTTCTGATCACAGTGCAACTTTATTAAGTGTTGTAACGCCTCCTTTAGATGCAACCCTTTATATTCAAATTTTTTTGTTCCTCTTCAATTATCTATAGTACTATGTTCTCTATTTCATGTCGTGTTCCACCCTATTCCCCAACATGGTATCAAAGTTGATGGTTTAAAACCTAGACATGTTATCTGCAAACCTTGCTAAGTCATATCTCTTGTGTGATTGACTATGGGATGGTGGTTTGTTAATTGGAACTTATTGAAACAAACCAGTATTTGTTTAGATATTGAATACGACTTTGAATATTGATCCTATTGTTCTGAATGGATCAAATTATGCATTTTGGGTAGTGGATATGGAAACCCTACTAAAGAGAAGAGGATTGTGGAAGTATATGAAGGTTGTGATTCCAAATCCAACAAACGATCATGCAAAGTTTGTTGTTGATGGAAAGAAAGATGAAGCTGTAGGAGTCATCATGACCTACATATCATGAGAGATTCGTTTTCACCTTAGTGGAATTGGTTGTCCTCATCAATTGTGAAAGAAGCTTAAGTCGTTGTTTGACCGAGTCAACAAAATCCATGTCATGCATTTGGAGAAATATTTTATCTCTCTTGATCCTCATTCCTTTGAGAGAATGGAGGAATCTTTGGCGCATGTCAAAGAACTCCAATTGAAATTGGTTGAATTTGGAAAGAAATACCTGAAGAAGGCTGGACAACTCATCGATTTGATCCTGATGAACCTTAGAAAATAATTCAATGTGTTTGTGTCAACTTTCCACACCAAATAGAAAGCACGCAAGGAAGATGGTAAGGATTGCAACTTTGAAGCTTTTTGGGGCCTTTTAATCATTGATCAACACATATTGCTTGGAGAAGGCAAGATTGGTGGTAAACATTGGGCCCACTTGCTCAAGGGAAAGGGAAAGATGGATCCCAGGGATAGAGTACAGTTTGATGCCTCTACACAGAAACTTGCATACCATGACCAAAAACCTCAGAGACAAGCATATGCACCACAATGTAGTCGAAAGAAGAAGACATGTCAATACTATGGAAAGACTGGACATGTGGAGAAAACCAACTTTAAGAAGTGAGATGATTTAGAGGAGAATTTTAAATTCCTTTAAGGAGATGTGTAGGTTATACATCGACCTGTTAATAATTTTACCTTCCAAATTGAAACTTCTTAGGCCTTGTTGTCTCATTCTGCTAAAAATGTATGGGAAGTTGAATTTGGGTGCACTCACCACATGGCTAAGGATGCCTCCTTATTCACATGGTTGGATGAAGTTAAGGAGAGGAAAATATATGTTTTTGATGATTTTTTTATAGATGTTGTTGGTCAAGGTGATGTTGCTTGTCGACATGGGAAGATTTTTTATTTTTATCATGTGCCAAATCTCAATGCCAATTTGTGGTTTATTGCTCAGTTAACACAGACATGTAATATTGTCGAATTTTGGCCAAATCAGTACTATGTTCGTGATTTGAAGAAATGGAATTCGATTGTTTCCAACAAGCTTTTGAATCTGACAGACAATTTGTACAAGTTTCATGACATGACTCAACTTGAACCTAAACCAAATGCACTTGTTGCTCACACTGACGAGAAAAGTCAAATTTGGCATGAGTGGCTCGAACATATGAATTTTCGAAGTCTACAAGCACTAGTAACTAAGAACATGGTTGTTGTTTTGTCGAAGGTGTTTCCCCCTGAAGGATTTTGTAAAGGTTGTGTTCTTGGGAAGCATCATCAGGCACCATTAGACTCGGGCAAAGCATGGCGATCACAGAACCTACTTGAACCGGTTCATAGTGATGTCGGTTGCCTCAATTTACCTTCACTAGAAAGAGAAAACTACAATTTGACTTTCATTGATGATTTCTCTCACTTTACATGGGTTTGCTTTATGAATAATAAGAACCTTGTCTTTGAGAATTTCAAGGAGTTTCATGCCTTGTTGAAAATCAATGTGGTTGACCCATCAAATTCTTGAGATCAGACAATGGTGGTGAGTATGTAAATCAACCTTTTGAAAAATAATTGCTTCGATTTGGTATTGAATGGTAGTGGTGGGTTCCTCACACTCTTCAATAGAATGGTGTTGCAGAACGTAAAAATCAGACGTTAGTCAAAATGGCTATATGTCATTTGTAGACTAAAGGTCTGCCTCCTCGCTTCTAGGATGAAGGAATGTACTGTGCAAATTATCTTCTCAATTGCATCTCGACTCGATTTGTTCCTTCCATGACTCCATTGAAATGATGGCGTGGGAAGAGACCTTCAGTCGACCATGTTATCCCAAATTTCTAGGGATAACTAAAGAGATGATGTCTCAAGGCCCTCAGGTTGCAGACATGGAATACCGAGAGACATATCGTTGACAATGTCCACATGCATAGATATAGACCCACTTCACCACCACACATCTCGGATTTGTCACGATGTCATTCACCACACAATCTTTCTTTCGGAAGACAATGGGTCTTTCTCCATGAGGTATAAGCTAGGTATTGTGGTAAGTGTCACTTTAATACTTGAGGCATTTGAGTATGTTGCATTTAAAGCTACTTTTGATTATAGAACTTATGCTTGTAAATTATGCTCTTTGCCATGTTTCACCTTGGTGGTTGACATTGCACCATAGTAAGTGGTCACCCTTGGGGATGGGTTTGCTACTGGGAGGTCTCCTTAACAAGTTATCATTCCATTCCCGATCATACTTGCCATTTTTCACACTTCACCCCTTTTCATTTCCTTATCTTTTGGGATTTCTAGGTGTATTGACCCAAGAAGGGATTGTACCTATTTTCATGGGAAGAAGGGGATGAAGGACCAAATGGAATGTAGCTGAAAAAAGATAAAATCCAAACTATAACCTTCCATATGCTGGCCCAACGAGGTCTTGAGACTGATGAAACTTTTCTCCTAAAAAATCAAATACCTGTAAGAAACAATTTCATATTATATAGACGTCCCACTTGTTGAGGGATCTACACAAGTGCATTACAACTTTTGCTTTACCCCTATGGAACTTTGTGTACCTCTCACCTCAAGTGACATTGTGGTAATTCCCCCCAATATTTATGTTACCCATTGGGAGTACCCATTCGTTATGGACCTTATTTAATTAATGGCAAATAAATGGGCTTGGAAAAAGGATGCATTGAAAATTAAGGTGCGGCACACCCTCTACAAAGGCACCCATAAATGAGACACTATGAATGCTTGTATGTCATGAACCCCATGCCCAAAAGTATTACCCCCATCCACTTCATATCCTCCACATGACATAGAGAGGGTTCCACCTAGGAAACACTCATTGACTTAAGGAATGATTCACCCAATAGGTCACCTTGTCAACCCTCTCATACCTAAACTTGGCAAATTGCATAGGGTCTTTGAGCACTTATTTAATTTGATACAGTAGTTTTGATGCACATGTTTAGGTAACTCTTGTATTAAATGTGATTTTACTTACCATGATGTTTTGACTTGAGATCCTTGGAGGGTGCACTTGTTTGTCTTTGTCGGACCTTGTTGATGAACGTTTTAGAGGAACAAGCCCATCTTGGGCCTTCATTGGGGCAGGAATCCCACATGTTAGATGCCATGACCCAAGAATTTGAATCGGCCAGAGCCTAAACATTTCTTTTGGAGTATGAGACCTATCCCATGTTAGCCCAACGTTTGGACTTGAAAGGTCAAAATCCCATCTTGGAGGGCTTGGTGTCACCCTGGGGATAGGTTTTTGATGGTGGTGGTGATATTTGAAGATGCTTTGGTGTGATTGATGGAGAAGGAACACACATTTGACAATGACACATGGCCTTTGGAGTCCTATTGCTCTCTTTAATGACCCAACAACCTCCTCAAAGTGCCAAAACGTCACCCTTTAGGGTGTGATGTCATGTTTCTATGGTTTCTTTTGTGAAAAAAACAAATTTAATCTGTAAAGGGGTAAAATTAAGGGGGATGGCCCCCTTATTTTGTGGTTTACCCTAACTAAATGTGGGCAAACACATTTTAGAGGTTTTGTATAAATAAGGCTCAAATTCATTTCATATTATCATAACTCTCTCAAATTTTTGCCCCTCTTGGGAAACTCTCTCTCTCTCTCTCTCTCTCTCTCTCTCTCTCTTATACTATGGTTTATACTTGTCTTGTGGATAAAAAAAGGTGTGATACCCTTGTGGGAGGCTTGTTCTTGCATATTAATGATATTTTCATGGTAAACAAGGGTTTGCCTATCATTTCTCTTGAAATTGGTAAGAAAAATATGCATATTGTTAGGTCTTCTTTCTTGTTTCATGGTTGTTATTAGCTAGATCCTTGGACAAATAAAAGGGATTATACCCTCCACCAATTTTTCATTGTTTTTTATTAGATAAGATTATGCAAAGGTTACTAGGAGTAAAAGGGCTTACACCCTGCTAGATTTACCTTGTTAGGGTTACTTTCTCAAGGGAGTAAAAGAGATTACACCCCCTGAGAAGTTGTAGACCTAACCTAATACAAGAATACTCCATAACCCATCTGACAAGGAGCTAATCTATTTTTGCATTAGAGAAATAAATTACTTGCATTGGTACACATGATTTTTAGAGACATTGAAGTTGTTCAAGTCATAATTTTTTCTTGGTGTATTAAGCTTGTTAAAGCCACTGGGGCATATTGATTTACCTAGTATTTCTTGTGTTATAATCAAATAAAATCTACAGCCATTAAGGATGCAACAAAAAACTTTCAAATTCTTACTTTAAATTTATTTTCAACCGTCAGAAGTTGCTAGAAAGTTGCTATAACAATCTACTAATCATTGTGCATTTTTTTAGTGGTTTACTTGTAATTTTCGGTGGATGAATAATGTTTCTATAGAAATTGTTTTCTACAGCCATAAGGATTCCATAAAATTTTATTGATAACTTCATCTAGCAGCCCTAATTCACCATCAAAGTTCAAGCTTAAGTATTGGAAAGTTATCTATTGTTTAGTACTTAATTGTCCAATAACTATTTGATAATTTTGATGGTTAAATATGCAATAACTGGCTCTTATTCTTGCTTATATATATTCTTGTGTACTGCTGCAATATTGGACAACACGATTTACTTGCTTGTCCACTTGATTTTGGGCTTGTCTCTCGATTTTTTTTATTTTCTCGAGTGTGTGTAACTCTTTGGTGCAGGTACTGAAGTATTTGGCAACCATTTAACATCATCAAGAATCATTTCCAATCCCTTGTACTTATTCCATCATTGACCTAATGGGTTTCCTTCGTAATCTATTCATCCTCCATCTCAATCCCCCTAGGGCCACCCACGATTCCCCCCTTAAGGTGATTTCATGATCTCTAAAGCGATGGGAATACCTATCTAAGGTAACATTTTGTAGGTATTCCCATAGTTTTCTCACCCTTGTAAATTGGGTCGGGCTTTTCCCAACTTACAATCTGTGTAAAAACATTTTGGCATCGTTGTTGGGGAGGATTTTGAATCCTCTTTCATGCCCTAATGACAACTTGGTAAAGTTAAGAACCAAACATCAATATAGCATAGAAAAACCTCAAGAAAAGTCCTCAACGCCTTGAAAAAGAGATAATTTCAGATAATAAGCCTCTTCGAGGGGGCAACCTCCTTTTACCCCACTTAAATGTTCAAGTACAAGATGATTCAAAATGAAAATGTCTCCTTGGTATATATAGAAGACTAGGAGGTATAATTTGTATAATGGCCTAAGTAGGCATAAAAAAGATAACATTACTAATATAATATGCCCCAATTAAGAATTGTGTAAAGGTCAATATTAGGAGGCAACATGCCCCTACCAGCAGTTCAGTGTTGTCCATAGCATGGGAGTATCTAGATGCTTCTGTGCCAAGACTCATCTTCCCAAGAGTGGAATCTTGGCCAGTTTCCTTCATTTTAATGAGATACTCTGGGAAAATGGATCTATTCCATCAAAACTGGAAATTCCTTGTATGGGTGGTAAACTAGGGCTCCAATATAGTTTTCCTTCTCATCAAGTTTGTAGTATAGTTGGGATCTTATCACCTATAACCTTCTTTAAGAAACATGAAACCTTGGAAAACTAGGTGTACTTTCATTGAGAATCACGAGGCAGCTCAATTTGTATGCCATAGTACAAATCTTCACACAGCATATTATAAGGTTCCTTAGTACTTTGGTGATAATTTATTTAACACATTCAACCTTCTTGAAAGAGCACTTGAGGAACATCTGTTGTATGGTTGTAGTCATAAAAAAACCCAATCCCTACTTCAAAGTTCCTTTCATTATGATATTGATATGCTTGTTGTTTCATCACATTACATGCCATGAGTAAAGGGCATCCTTTAATATTTGGAGGAATTGTTGTTGATTCTCGATGCGACCTTCCACTGCTTGAACCTTGGGTGCTATTTTGGGAAGAAGTAGTAGGAAGGGAGGGTGGTATCCATAAAGTGCAAGTATCATTTTGTTAAATTATGAAAGGAAGTGTTATACCACCCATTAAACCCAAGGGGTAACCATTTGAACGATTATGTTTGTTTATCAGAGGCAAAGAAATAAAGGTAGCCTTCAAACATTTGTTCACTCCTCGGTTTGTCCAAACCAGTTGAGGGATGATAGGATGGAAGCATAGACCAATTGAGTACCCAAACAAGAGAATAATTATATCCAAAATGTCCAAATTTAGAAGATGGGATCTGTCACTTACAATAATCTTTGGGAACACCTTGTATGGCTTACAGACTATCTCCATGTGAATGCGGTTATCATTTACATGCCACAAAACTGAAGGGATGAGAGAGAGTGCACAAAGGTGTGCACTCACCCAGTCGATCTATCACAGTACCATGATGACACTCTTTCCTTCGGACTTTGCTAACCTGTGGTAAGAATCCATGGAAACCTCCTCTAGCGCTCACTTTGGATGGATAGTAGTTGTAAAAGACCTGAGGTCATAATTGTTTCCACCTTATTTTTGCAACCCACACATTACACGCCACAAACCTTTGGAACATTAAGTTTTAAGTGCATCCCAAAAATCCTTTGACTCTGCCATTGCAGGTTTTCAAAATCCAGGTGCCATCCTCTTTGCGGAGAGGTGTGCAATTCCAATAGTACCTTTTGTTTGAGTTGGGAGTTCTTACATAAATATAAGCGATCTTTGTACCATAGTGAATCATTTTTTCCATGTAAAGTATCTGATGCACCAGAATCATACTGCAACCTTTAGATAGGAGAGTCCACACCGTCATTTTTCCATTCATCCCTTGCTTCTATTATCAATGGGTTGGATGATTGAGAGATGATAGAACAAAGAGCTCTGTCTTACATCCCTTTCTTGTGATTACATACACTTGCTCATTTTACTTCCCTTTTTATAGATGATTTCAAAATCATAACCCAATATCTTAGTTACCCATTTTGTTGTTCTTCAGAAGATAATCTTTGTTCAGAGTAATATTTAAGACTATACTTGATCTGTTTTGACCCAACCCAGATTACCTACCTATTAGGTAAGGACATCATTTCTTCAATGCATGTAGTATTTCCATCATTTCCTTCTCTCATAAAATGGATTTGTGTAAGTCCCTTCCCTTGATTGAGAATTAGGCTTTCAAAGCCGGGGGGCCCTCAACCTAACTTGCATTAGGATAGCACCAATACCATTTCAGGCATCCAATTTTGTTCCACAATAAAGGTTTTTATAGTGCAGAATTATGAATTGAGACAAGAATACACACATCACCTCTTTAAGTTTTCAAAGATTTAGATTTGCCTCTGGAGTCCATAGAAATGCATCCTTCTTAGTTGAGTGTCGTTAAAGGTCTTTATTCTTCCATGATTTCAAAACAAACTCTTGGTAGTAACCTATCAAACCCAAAATCCTCTAAGATTTTTAATGTTTTGGAATCAGCCAGTCCATCATGGCAATCTCTTATTAGAAGTCTACCTTAACACCTTCATGAGATACAATGTATTAAAATGCTCTACCTCCTTTACTCCAAAACATTTGGATGGTTTTGGAATATAGTTATTGCTCTTTTTAGTAGTTGCCTTAGCTTCTTATCAACATGTTACGCACATCCTCCCAAGACTTTACTATAGATTAGTATATCATCAAAATACACTAACACAAATTACCGAAGGGGCAAAATGGAATTCACATCAACCCTTGGAATATGGAAGAGTGCATTTAAGGCCAAAGGCATGACCAAAAATTCATATGGCCTTCACGAGTTCTGAATGTTAACTTTGGGATATATCTTCTTCTCCTTCATTCGATCAGTGATACCACCTGAATGGAGATCCAATTTTTGAAATAGATTGCTCCATGTAGTTCATCTAACAATTCATCAATGGGAATGGGAAACTTATCTCAATAGTGATCTTATTGGAGCTCTCTATAATCTGGACACATCATGCATGGGCTATCTTTCTTAGATACCATTACTGCTTGGTCTCGAGGAGTAAGAACTTGACTCGTCTAATAATGCCGACCTCTAACATTTCTTCCAGCCATGCTCAATTTTCACTCTTAGGGAATTGTCTACATTATATGCTTTGATGTTGGGAGGGAACACTCCCAGGGATTAGGTGAATTTATTGATCATGATTTTGAGTGGGTAGGAGACCTTTAGGAATATCTTCAAATGCTTTGGAATTCTTATCAAATGATTCTTTGGAGATCTTGAGGAATGGGTAGCTTAGATGTTTGAACATCTAGTGTGCATGAATTATGAAATAATGCCTCCAGTGCACTTTCCAATGAATTTTGTGCCCGTTGGAGCTTATCACATGCTCGAGCTACCTTGATACCTCTTATCAATTTCTTTTCCTTCCAGTAGAAATTTCATGAAAAGAAGTTTCATGAAAATTAGAAACCAATGTTCCTAATGATTGTAACCGGTGGATTCCTAATTACCACACATCTGCACCACCATGGGTATAGCAATCATTGGACTATTCTGTACATATTCCCCCATAGTAAAATTGATCATGCATTTCACAAGGCAATTGATAGTTCCTCCCATCTGCAATCATTACTTGAGCGGCTTGTGCAGGATACTAAAACAATTGAGATCTTTGTTATAATGAATGGAAATTATAGTCTTGTATCTAATTATGAGTCTTTGGCTAATTGAGTAATGATTAGGACTATTACTTTTCTTTTGTGTAATAGCCTTGATCTTGAGGGTTTGAGATTATGAATTCGACCAATGCATTTACACAAGATATAGGTAGAAGTCAACTCTTTAGACGAAATTGCTGCTATGTTTTTATCTTGAGATGGTTCTTGTGCTGCTTCTTCTTCCTCTTCACAATCTATGTAGAATAATTTCTTCTCACCACACTTATGTCCCCTTCATGCTTATTTTCACAATTAAAGCATAAACCCTTGCTTTTCTGCTCCATTTATTTGAGGTGTCAACCTTGTAGGTTGAGGTGTTTTAGGAGAAGGAGCATTATTCTCTCTATAGATGTTAGGATAAGATCTTCTAAGTAGCTGTACATTTTACTTTCAGCGTTTCAGCACCACCTTAAAATGCATTCCCTCCCAATTATTTGGGTTCCCGAGGAGAACCTCATGTTGAATTTTATCCTTTAAAGTTCCTATGAATGCATCAATCAGATGCTCATCCCTAGAATTGTGGTTACCTTTATATTCAATCTTTGGAACTCTCAGTGACAGCCAATAGTGCTTTTCCTTTTGCTTGAGATTTGTCAATTTGCTAAAAGAAGGTATTTCCTTGTATCCTCATAGTGTACTGAATTTCTTCATGAAAATTGTGTCCAAGTGATGAGTGATTTGCGAGGCAAATCCATGCGATCTAGAACAAATTGATTAGGTTCTAAAATATAAAGAAACAGTTGTTGGCCTTTTGTGTATATGGCACATTATGGAGATCAAAGGAATTGCTCCATTTAGAGTATCCATGTGATTGGATAATTTCAATCAAACTTTGTCATATCGATCTTAGGGCGATGTTTGGTATTCAAACCAAATTTGTAGTTTCACCATTCTTGATTCATATATCATCCCTCGTCATGAATTTCATGGGATGCATTTTCACTTTAGTTAATCTTCTCCTTCTGAAATTTTTCAATATTTTCATGATCTTAGCTTCCATTTAATCCATCTTCTTTTTGTAGTTCATTTATGTACCTCAGCATTTATTCACCTTCATCAAAGTCCAATTAAGATTTGCAGGAGACTTATTTTGGGTGTAGAAGGTCCCTTTTTGAGTGGCATGTTGGCCCAAGTATCCCTTTGAATCTTGATTTTTGAGGTGGTTCTGCTAGACAGTATTTATTCTATTCTATCTCCCAAGTTTCAGCCCTTCCTAGGTATGAAACTTTATTTTAAATGATTCTCTGATATTTCTTCTCTGTAATGCCGGGTATGATCAAATTGGATGTGCCAAGAGTGCAGATTTCTTGGTAACTTCCTCACAACTTGCCGATTTTTGCCTTTCGGGGAGATCCTACCTTGTATAGCGTACCCCACACAATTGTCCTCAAATTCTAAAACTCACACCCAAAATCTCTGGTATCCACGGTCAATGAAACCGGTCCCCTCAATTTGGATACTCCTAGAGAAAGAGTTATGATTGTTTTCACAGGAACTTTTTAGCAGGAGACTAGTCAATAGGACTAATTAGATACCCTATCTGGTGTATCTACAAATTTAAGATGACCGAGTGCAGAGTTTCACAGGTATACCACTAATTTTTTAAATGGCCAGTTCCAGTCTGAAACATTACTAAAAATTTTTTATAGCGAAAATTCCGTATTAGGGATTCTAGAACCCTATCGCTATAGGTTGTATCCAGTATGAGGCCTCAGGCTGAATTTTTAACCAACCTCTGCTCCCAATCTTGTCTAATAAATATCCATGGCTATTTCCATAGAGCAGCCATTGAAAAAGGTGCAATAAATTGCAAGGTATCCTAGGATGTAGCGGTGGGAACCCCAGACAACCAGACTCCTGATACCATATGTTAAGAACCAAGAACATCAGTAGCATAGAGAAAAACCTCAAGAAAAGTAAACAACGCCTTGAAAAAGAGATGATTTTAAATTGTGGCCTCTGGGGAAACCTCCCTTTTACCCCATGAAATGTCAAATTACAAGATGATTCAAAAGATGATATCCCTTGGTATATATATAGGAGACATTTTCATTTTGAGGTATAATTACAACTAATGCTTCGTAATGAAAATGTCTCCTTGGTATATATAGGAGACTAGGAGGTATAATTACAACTAATGGCCTAAATCCGACATAAATAAAATAACATTACTAATATAATATGCCCCAATTAAGGGGTAATGATCCAATATTAGGGCTTAACAAGTAATATTTGATCCCAAATCATTTACCCCTAGCTTTTATGGCGACTGCACTTTAGGGAATTTCCCTTTCCCCTTCCTACCTTGATGAGAAAAGACTCATCTAGTGACTCCTCCATCCATGAATCCTTCTTCTTGAAAGACCCTTTCCCCCAGAAGATTCAAACCTTCCAAAAATTTCCAAAGAAATCCTCCTTTCCATTCCTCCATTGACAAAAAACTCTTCCATGGTAACCTCCTACTTGCACCATTGGCTCATTCTTTGGAAAAGGACCTCTATAAGCCCTTGAACATGGCAGCCATCACTGGATATCCCAATACCATGCCAAAGGAAATCAACAAAGGTTGCGAAAAGTTTTCTTGGAACAATGTAATCACCTCATAACAACATCTACATGCCATTGGTCGAGACATGCAAAATGAAGGAGTGGAACATGAAGATGTTGCAATGAAGTTGCTAGCAACATCCCTCACTGAAGATTCCCAAACGTGGTTTGATGGCATACGAGATAATCACCTCACCACATATGAAGACTTTTCTAAGTTATTCAAAAGTAGGTGGTCACCGAAGAAATATAGTGGAATGCTAATGACTCAGTTCAACCAAATAAAGAAAAAGGAGAATGAGACAATGAGCGATATTGATACCATATTTGATAAACTACATAGCCAAATCCCCCATGATTTGCGCCCTATCGCAACAAATGTCTGTTTTCTTTATGTCAATACCTTTTAAGGGTATTTTGGTTTCATCCTAAGGTACAACAAACCCTGCACTTTGACAAAAGCCAAATTTACAATCCAGACATTGAGGAGAATCTTTTGTGCTCCAAGTTCGATCCTTTTTAGTATCGTCGTGCCAAATCAAAACCAAAAGAAAAAAAAAATACAAACAATACACCATATCTAATCACTCTCATAGCTCAAAATTTTTATTAGGTGAATACTCAGTTTGTCGAGACTCAAAATCAAGTTATGAGCCAGTGGACAAATTTGGAAAGGAATCAGTTTTCTCCAAGGAAATCATTCATCATAAAAGAATCCACATGTTGGAAGGTGAGACCTCAACAAGAGGAAAAGGCTCCTAACAAATTGAACCCTATTGGGATGGTGAACTTGGAGGAATTACCATGGTGTTCTCCTTTCCAAGAACCTCATCCAGAGGAAGAATGTCCAAAATGAGAAGAAGACTCTCCTGTCAGCATCAACTTCATAGATACAATCTTTTCCTTTCAGGATGATGGTGATGACAACTCCACATATATTACATAGGAGCATAATGATGAAGCAAGAAAAAAAAGGATTCAGAGAAGGCCGACTCAGAGTGCTTGGTCAATTGACTAAAGATCAGAGGAAATAATTAAAGAAGAGTGAGATCCTAACTTATGTAAGAAGGAATAAAATTCCTATCTTGCCTCCACAGAATTCAAAGAAGTAAACCTCATCTCATCCAACCAAGCAAGCTTCAGTCCAACCAAAGCAAACTGTTGCCTAGCTAGAAACAAAGGTGGTCCCACCACCCCCACCTCCAGTTTGAGAATTGATTCCAAAACCAACGCAGGTAGAGGATATTTAGTTGAATATAGATGTCTCGACCATGATTGGGAAAATGAACATGACAGCCCTAGTGAGAAAAATGTGAAAAATCCCTTCCATAAGAAGAGAATTATTGAGGTTTTTGAAAGTTTCTGTCGAGGAAAAGGATCCTTCAATAATCTTGAACACTATGTACCTTAGATGGAAAATTGATCCTATCCCTCCCTTCTACCTTTCTTTGGGGACGCATAATCTCGTTTTGCAAAATTGCATGCTAGATTATGGGGCATCAACAAATGTGATGTCCTTAAAGCTTATGAAGCAACTTAGCCTCAAGAAAACTCGACCCTATGGAAATGTCTGTGGAATCGATTCCAAGAAGGTAAAGGTTTATGCTCTCATAGAAGATGTGGAGTTATATTTGGTGGATTTTCCTCACATTAGCATCCTCATGAACATAGTAGTGATCAATAAACACTTGGGGCATGCTATACTCGAGGATTTGGGCCGCTAATCTTGGAGGATTCCTTAATATGTAACTCACTCATGATTATATCGCCATGTAGGATGGCACTTTTGAAGTTCTCTACAATCGATGAGCGGCCAAGGAACATGTGATAGAGTGGGACCATCCTAACCGCATCAACGAGAATGAGTTTGGTGAAGGTTCACTTCCCATTGAATATGATCCTCATGATATACCTTTCATGTAGGAGGGTAGTACAGATACACTACTTCCAAGAACCCATGAATATAAGGAGAAGTTGGAAAAGTTTGAAGGAAAGGATCTAGGGTCCATCAAGATATTGAAGAAAGAAGAATATAAAAGGGACAAATAATGTGGGAAGGTTACTAAATATATAGTCAACACATAGCCACCTTCCTACCCCTACATTGAGAATTTGCCCTACATCAACTACAATGAAGGAATACTTGCACTTTTGTGGGATAAAAGGAAGGGAAATCCCACACATGATCAGAATAATAACAACTCTTGGATTGGCCCTTACATTATCAAGAAGAAGTCTGAGAAACAAAAGTACTACTTTTCATCCATGGACAGGAGAAAGATTATGTTGCCAATGGATGGGTCTTTTCTCCAACCCTATATTCAAGGTACTTGACTTCTTCAGAGCCCAAGCCCTAGGTAAGTAGGTAGGTCATCTTTCCTTCTTGCATTTGCATATTGATTTATCATTATAGTTTAGTTGCATTTCATTTTTTATTTTCATTTTTCTCTACTTGCATTATTGATTTACGTGTTCCTCTTTCATCATATTATATGAAAAATGATTTTTTATTTTTTTTTTCTAGATTAATTGTCATTTTTGAAATTTTGGATTTTGGATTATATGAGAAAAGGATGAGTGAGCCACCCTAGATTTTATGGTTTTATGTTTCAATGTAGGCAAAGTTCTAACCAGAAGATGTTGAGGTTCACATGCATTCTATGACAAGTACATGTCCCCGAGTAGGAGCCAGATGTTATCCCCAATTTCTAGGGATAACTAAAGAGATGATGTCTCGAGGCCCTCAAGTTTAAAAAATGGAGTACATAGAAACAAATGACTAACAACGTCCACATGCACAAACATAGACCCACTTCACCACCACACATCCTAGATTCGTCACAATGGTATTCACCACATCATCTTGCTTCTGGGTCTTGCTCCATGAGGTACAAGTCAGGTATTGTGGTAAGTGTCACTTTAATACTTGAGTAAATTGAGTACACATGTGTATATAACACCCATGGATGGATAGTATATATCATATTGTTTCCAGTGGTAGCTGGCATGTCACGTGGATCCTCACGATTGAGGAGATATGGATTCTTGAAGATGACAATGTGAATTGAAGAAGAAATTACAGGTCGTCCCTGAAGATAATTAAAGAAAATAATTAAAAAATAAGAAAGTGATACGTCGCCCCTAATGTTAAAATGAAGTGTCATAACAAGTATAAATACACATTGAAGAACATATCATTTTGATCATCCAAGTGAACAAGTTTGTGAATTGGAGTTGTATGGAGGAAGCCTCAGTCAGAGATGCAGGAGCAAGGAAGGCCGAAGGTGCAGGATCAAGGAGTATTTCTGAATGGTCTTATTTTATAGGGTCCTCTCTGGTTGCACACTAAGTGTCCCGAGAGGCACTCACAGGTGAAGCTATCATCTTCACGTGAATCCCTGCCAGTTGTCCTACTTTTGTCAAGCGAGGAATTTTGTATTGGATTCTTTAGCAAATGAGTTGAAAACTATTTCTAGTGATCTCATCATAGGTTCTATGTAATGGTTGTTTTCTGGTTGATGGTGATATTAGTGACATGTTGATGTAAAGTTTCAATATCTCTTATATATTGTTGGGTAGAAGGAAGGGGCAAGGATTGGAGGTTTGACCCTCTTTGGAACTTGGAAGTTGTAGCTTCCCTTGATTGGAGGTTTAATCCTCCTTAGTATTTGGAAGATTGTATCTTCCCTCGGAAGTGATTACTTCCCTTGGATATAACTTATGATTACTTCTCATATATTTAGTGTGCATGATGTATCTCTTATGTTGCTCTTTATTGTTCATTGGATACATATTGAATATATAATCTAGTTGAAGTAAAAGTTGAAACAAGTGTTAAAAAGTACCTGATATTAATTCACCCCCCTCTCAGTATCAAGACCTCATCTCTTTCCTTATGCCTAGCATCATTTTCTGATAGTCCCTCTCCAATACAAGCCACATGATTTGTAGATTTATTACAAAAACACGTTAATACAGAAAGTGCATAAATTCCATGGAATGAAATATAATCATAATTTTACATGAATAAAGAAAATACACACACATAACATCAACATATACAGAGATGATTTATTCAATGAAATGTAATTAAATTCATGAAATTCAACCAAAGTCCACCAAATTTTGGTGTAAAAAGTTGAGTTGATGTGATCACATCCTCCTTCAATTTCATAGTAACATTGTATATGGTTTTGAAATGATGTCTTGACTATCCGATCATACCTGTGGTTTTTATGCCTATGATTTATTACACACTTATTATAGTGGTATATAACTATGTGGAAATTCGTTCCACATTAATAAATATTGCATATAAAATAATAAGACAAGTGAACTACTATAAGATCAATGGTTGTTATTATCCAAACTAACTATCATTTGGATTTTTGTGCCTATGATGGAATTCATTA
>SNQJ01S0136548.1:0-14961 GCA_010110895.2 Picea sitchensis
CATGACAAAGCTCAAATACAATTAGCTCGATACTCTTGTAACAAAAAAAAAAAAAAACACCAAACTCTCATCAAGGCTTCAACCCCTTTTACAATCAGTATTTCTTAATTTCTCAATTTCTCAATCTTCCTCACACATCAAGGCTTCAAATCACTCTTCTTTGACTTCTTTGAATGGTTCCCTTCTTTAAAAAAAAATTCAAGCCTTCCCCCTTGAACTAAACACAACTACAATATAAAATATATCTCGATTTGTCTCCTTAAAATAAAGATCTCTTTTTAAATTACAACAAACATCTTATCACTCCAAAAATTATCATAAAGAAACACAAAAGTAACTTTACGAATAAACTATTTAAAAACATAAACTTCCAATTCTTTGCAATGAACTTTTAAGTAAATGTCTTAAAACTTGTGCACTTTTGTGTTATGCATTCCCTTCTTAAACCACTTATCCCAAAATAAGCTAAAAATTCCTTGTAAAATGAAATGAATGAAATCTATGAGTTGGCAACGGATCCACTTGTTTTAATATGCCAGAAAATGTGGTTTTTGTTTTGTGTTAATTGGGCATATAAAATTTCTCAATAAAAGTTATACCTTGATGCCAGTTGACAAGCGGATCGTGAGGTGATTAATTTCAATTTGTTGGCGAATATTTATGTGATCTCATCATCATGGTTGAATGGTGGAGAAATGTGCATTTTACAGGAATTGAATAAGCATTACCGGAATGCATGTGTTATAGGAACATTGAGATATTGTAGGAATCATCCATCCTGCATATGGCGCCCCACTCTGATTTCATTCAGAACTCTATGACCTCATACTCATGTAAACCAAATCTTAAATCTATGTCTTTGGTGTCAATACTCCACACTACTCAACCTCTGTAATCTCACCTGATCGTGCATACATTTACTGGGAATTGATGGGAATGATTTTGCTAAGTGTGGATCTGTTGGGAGCAGATCTGAAAATGTCACTCGTGCAAATGCAAATTGCCTTGGGAAGATCTATGTGTTGATCAGATGACAAAAGGGGGTGTGGATTGTGCAATTATATTTCTTGACCACTTGTGTGTAATTATATTGCTTTAACAACAAAATTTACTACTGACAAGCAATTACATACACAGATGCATGGGTATTCCAGAGAGAACCCGAGGCTTCTAAAATAATGAGGGAGGAGAAAAATGATTCTAGAATTTTCTAAGAATGCATATCTCATCTTTAAACCAGTGATAGAAGAGCCTCTGTAACTAGATTTATGCAATATTTCTACAATATATTAGAGTAATTTCATTCCATTTTGACCATTAAAATTTAGCTTGCATGACCAAATTTATAGAAACAAATTACCGGTTTGAGGAATTTGTATGTCTGTTGAAGGTGCTTCGATCCATTTGTAATGTAAACCTTCTTCACCATCATTCTCATGGATTCCTACCGTGGAGTAGCTTCATCACCATCATCATTGGGCCTTCTATGGAAAACTACCATAATTACCAGGCCTTAAGATCATAAGAGCTTTGATACCAATTAAAGAAATTGAGCATAAGAATATTAGGACAAGAAGATTGTTGGAAAAAAGGCCTCAAGCCATAATTCTCAACATGTATTCATCTTCATGATACAAATATATAATAAATCCATTAAACCACCTCAATTGATCTTACATCGACACCTCATCAAGAGATAAGGTAGCAGGAGACAATATAGGAATCTAGAAACAAACTTAGGATACCAACTATATCCTAGTATGTAAAATTATACCAAGGTGGTATACTTGGACTTAATGATTGTATATGAGAAAGAGGATAACAAATTTTCACAACTTGGCTAAAACTGATCTTGATCCTGATCATTTTCATTTTCATGAGCTAATGTTTTCACTTCCTCCCTAACAAATTATTGTCTCTGCATGCTTGCAAATACACACCAATAATTAGTTTTAAGAACATAATACCTTATGATCTCATTTGATTCCCGTGACATCATCCTCTCATGTTGATATGAATGTTTCTGATAGTCCATGAGACTCTCAACATGTCTCCCTTGAACATCTCCATCATCATCCTCTCCTAGGAATGATCCCTTCTCTGGCTCATAGATGTGACCTTCCTCTTCCATCATTGGCCTCTGTCTAAACTCAATTGTTTTGAGTTTATCTTCCTCCATTCAAGCACTCAATTTGTGCTTCCTATTCTTCTTCATCTTTTCCTCTATCCCGAGGAAAATATTCATTCTATGCATCAATGTATTCATACATAAATACATAATTGGCCACTTCATCTTCTTCTTCCCATTCCAACCACATATCTAGTCTTCGTTTCTTTCTTGTATCACGCTCAAAATTATGTTGAGTATTTCTTTTATATCATCGAATTCTCTGTTAAAATATTCTTGAATCATCTTTTTTCCAACTGCTTTGGCATCCTCTTTCCTCTTATTGCAGCTTCTCTCTGAACCTATGAGATGACCATCAATAGTCAAATCCATCTCTTCCCTTGTGAAATTACCCTATTCCATTGTGAGATAGATTAATCATATTATGTATAAACTCTCTGATCTAGGTGGATATTGGTGGCCACCCAAATATTCCAACTGGCTCAAAATAGTCTTCTAGCAATTTACTATTTTTAGCAGTTTCTCGGTTCCTAAACTTCTGGGGCCTCAATTATGGAAAACGTCTTTGATTGAGCCCCAAAAATGAATCTCCTGAATGATACCTTTCCTATGAGATATCATGCACCCCAAATAGATATCATATGCCAAATTTACACCCTCGGGAAGTTGATACACCAAACTACCCAAAACAGGGTCCACAAAACTGTTGGCTTTTCATCTTCCGGGGTTAGGGTTTTGGATTTTATTTATGTTAAAAATGCCTTTGGAGCCTCATTGTAAAAATAATCTTCTTGATAATGAGCATAGCCATTACATGTCTTCTCAGAGATAAGATTCCACCATTCTAGCAAGTTCATTGACTCTATATTTTATAGTTCTGTACATTTCACTCATTAATAGAAATTGTGTATTATTGTATATACATGCCTATTTTTATATACATCTCATATATCTTTTTTATATTGTTGGATATCTTGCAATATCTCGATATATTTATTTATTATATCTCCACTCTCATTTCATGCCAAAAATAATCCTAGATCAGTGGTATCAAAGAAGGCTTCTCTTGATTTTTTTTTTTAGTGCATGTCCCCGATGAGGTCCAAGTATAGAAAGTTGGGTCTCAAGATTGTATCTCTTGAGGAAAATCACTCTCGTATGCCCAAAAAACCCTCCATGGTGGAAGAAAAGAAAAATTATTGACTAGAATATCTTATTAATCTATTGCTTGAGCAAGCTCTCACACGACAAATGGACGAAATGATGGAGATTTTTTCCCACATCCTTCAATGCATGTTGATAGTAGCAGGTCCGTCTTCATCAATCGACCATTTTAAAGGAACCTCTCCTTTGAAGGTACAAGTTAATTTTTATATTCCTTTATTTGAAGGTCAAATATATGTGGATTCCCTAGAGAAATGGTTAAATCGTCTAGAAGGTTATTTCTTTGTTCATAATTTTTCCGACAGGGAAAAGATCACCTTCACACTCCTTAAGGCTCTACCCCATGTCAAAAATTGGTGGGAAACTTACTTGGAGAAAAGTTCCACATAGGAGTCTGGAATATATGGGACCGAGCCCACTTGGGAATTTTTTGTGGATATGGGCAAGGAACAATATTACCCTATTGGAAACTACGAAGACCAATACATGATATGGACCATGCTGCATCAAGAGATGGGCCAAGAAGTGTTGGATTTCACCAATACCTTCCATACCTTACGCACCAAGTTGGGTATCAAATATTTTGAGTGACATTTGGTTCTGAAATACCATGGAGCTGTACACAGGTACATCCAAACTAAAATGGAGTTTCTAGACATATGATCATTGGGAGTTGCCTATCGATATGTTGTCAAAATCGAGTAGAAATTTAGGCACCAGAATAAACGGGAGTTCGGGTCTGCAAATTTGCAACAACCAAAGCATGATAAAGATGGTTCTAACTAACAACCGCCTAAAAACTAGTCTAAGCCACAGGAAAAGAAGGGTCACGGAAATATGAAGGACACTAGAAAGTGGTGTGATTTCCACAAAATCCTCTGGAACAACATCAATGAATGTCGCTCAAAACATTCATAGGTGGTCTATATCAAAGAAAAAGATCTGAACCCAAATTCAGAAAACATTGGAAGAAGATAGATCATCGACGAAAACCTCACTGCTACTGTCCCGACCACAACAATTCAACCAGAAAAATGAGCAGATCCTGAAGAGGGGGGACACCTCTTCCATTAATAGATGTGGGTGAATGGGACCTCATTGCATTTCATTTTTCTTAGAGAAATCCAAAAGAACTACATATCAACAGAGGTTTTCAAGCAGTTGGGATTATCGACAACACCACACCCATAGCCATACAACATCATGTGGCTTCACCAGGGACGAGACCTTTGTGTTATCCAACAATGTTGATTTTCATACGACATACAAACCTTCAAGTATGATGTGTTATGTGATGTTTCCCCACTCAATGTATGCGATTTTCTTTTGGTCCAGCCATATATGTGGAAGTGCCATGCTATTTTTGAGTCTCAACCCCGAAAAATCATTTTTACTTTGGGGGTTATCTCTATAGGATACCAGAGGTAGTTCCAACTACTATCCCACCTAAACATTGTCACAAGTTAGTATCTCATACTAAAAAAATCATCTTCTTCACATTATGTTCAAAAGGTAAACATAAGAACATCACAACCATTGTAGCCTCAGTCCAAGTACCTTCTATCCAAAAAAAGTAGGTCGATAAGATTGAACAAAAGCGCAAGGATTCCTTATACACATGGTCATATCATGTAGATAGACTGGTTAAAAAGGTCCAACCCTTCCAGCCACATGTTTGTGAAAACCTTCAACAAGGTAAGCATTAAAACTTCTCCAAGGAAAGCAACTCATCAAGATGCAAATTCAACAAATGTTTTTCCCTCTCCCTCAGACACTCAAATAAATGGATACCATTCCAACTGGTGGATATCTAAGGAGTGAGGATTGATACAAGTGGGTATTAGTGGCCACCCACCTATTCCAACTGGCTCAAAATAGTCTTCTGACAATTTTCTATTTTTAGCAGTTTGTCAGTTCCTAAACTTTTTGGGGCCATTTTGAGGGCCTAAATGATTTTTTTTTTTGGGTCGAGCACCTCAATGAGAGAATAAGGCTTTGATTAAGCCTCCAAAATGAATCTCCTCAATGATACATTTCCAATGAGCTATCGTGCACCCCCAAAAAATATAGTATGCCAAAGTTATGCCCCATGGAAGTTGATACACCAAACTACCCAAAACGGGGTCCACAAAAATGTTGGTTTTTCATCTTCCGGGGTTAGGGTTTTGTATTTTATTTACGTTAAAAATGCCTTTGGAGCCTCATTGTAACAATCATATTCTTGCGAATGAATGTAGTTGTCACATATATTCTCAGAGATGAGATGCCACCATTCTAGCAAGTTCATTCACTTTGTATTTTACAGTTCTATACATTTCACTCATTAATAGAAATTGTGTATTGTTGTATATCTATGGCTATTTTTATATACATATCATATATATTTGTTATATTGTTGGATCTCTTGCAATATCTCGACATATTTCTTTATTATGTCTTCTCTCTCATTTTGTGCCGAAAATAATATGAATCAGTGGTATCAGAGAATGTTGCTCTTGATCGTTTTTTCAGTGCATGTCCCCGATGAGCTTCGAGTATAACAAGTTGTGTCTCGTGCTTGTCTCTCTTGACGACAATCACTCTTGCATGCTGATGTAGGGGATCAAAATATGATCAAAAATAAAATTTCTCGAAATTGCTCGAAAAATATTCATTTCATATATCTCGTCCTCATGATCCCAACACAACTTGAATGGGATCAAACAAACATCATATGCGAGAGATATAGCATTATGTCCACTTTGCCAAACATGCAAAAAAAGTGTTGATTGTGCAGTCCATACAATTTGACTGTGCATACCGTACTACTGATTTGGCAGGGGGACCGTACTCGTGACATGGCAAGGTATTGATTTGGAAACTGACGTGGCAGTGGTTTACGTGGACGAATTGATGGTTGACACATGGCATATTGGTGGGCAAATGTGAAGATTCCACGTGGCCCAGCAAGGGGTTGCCACATGGCACCCCGTCATTGGTTGGTGTAATTTTTTTGTTGGAGTCTGCGAGGGTCGAACCCAAGACCTACGCTAGTGGAATATTCTTGGTAGAGGCCAGGCTATCAGCATGCCTGCATAGTGTTTCTTAACCTCTATGTTGTTAACTACTATTTAAAGTTACACTAAACTTCACGCCAGAGGAAAAAGGGATAGATCTTAGCCCCAACCCTTAGTCATTACACCTTACCACCTTTTCACATGACCAATGGTGTGGTAAACACCAACAAATAGAAGACAGGTGTGTGATTGAAGGTCGTCACTAGGACACATGGGCCATGTGACCGACACCTCCACCGTTTTAGGTTATATGCCCCCTAACGGTGCGCCAATTTTTCTTGACCTACGAAACAGTGCATGGTGCTAGGTTTTGGCATGGGAAATGGACATGAGGGGATTATTCACAAACATGTGTGATTTGGAGGACCAAAGACAACAAGCTTGAAGGAAAAACTTGGAAGAAGAGTATTTTCTTCATTTTTTGGCCAAATCAGATGCATGAAGAACCCAACTAGGGGTTTTTGAATGTTATAGATCCATTGGAGCCATCTATTTGGCATTCTAAGCATTATAAAGCACTTTTTAACACTTTGAGCATATAATGAAAATGATCCATTGGAAGCTAGACCAAGGGATGTGGCCCAAGAGAGGGGTGAACTCCTTTATCATTTTGTTGTGTTATGTGCTTGTTTAGATGGTTGTTTATTGTTGTTTATGTTGTTCATTTTAAGTGTGAAACTCAATATTTTGTGTGCATTCAACTTGATTCTATTTCCAAGCACATATGAATTACACTTGCAATTTTAAAGATACACAACCCTTTTTCATATTCAGATCAAGTTGGTATTAGAGAAAAGGTTTTTGAAGGTTTGATTGTTTGCAAGTGTTTGTTTTCTGATGCTTACAAGGTTGAAGCTCACAAGAGGAGAAGGTCAACTTGTAGAGCCAATTTATCAACTTTTAAGAAGGAGAGATACACAATCACCTCAAGATTCAAGGAGGCATTCACCAAGTATGGTTCATGAGGAGAGTCATGAAACTCTTTAGAAGATGAAACTTTTAGAAAATATTTTTATGATATGACATGAATGGTGAAAGTTTTATTTGAAGAAATAAATGCAAGGTTGCAAGGTGAAAGATCAAATCCTCCAAGAGGTAATGAATATAGTGGTGATAAAACTCTAAAAGGAAATGGAGGGAATGGTGATATTCCACCTCCTTCACCTCCTTCTTCCACTTCTTCTACCATTTCACAACCACCTCCAAATTCTCCAAAAGAACATGGTAAAATTCCTCCACAAACTCCTTTGCTTAAGCTTTATATTAATTTTGAATTGCCTATGTACAATGGAGAGGTAAATGCTGAGAAATTGGATAAATATATTCTTCAAATTGAAGTGTATTGTAGGATACAAAGAATCAAAGATGATGCAACTAAGATTCATCTTGATTCTCTTAGATTGGAAAGTGAAACTCTCATTTGGTGGGAAGCCAAAACTCAAGAGGACATGAAGAAACATGGTAACATTTTATCCTATTGGAATGATTTTATTGTTGCACTTAAAAGGAAATTTTATCCATTAGTATACATGTATAAATCTATTATGGATTGGAAAAAATTTAGACAAGCTAAAGGGAAAAGTGTGCAAAGCTACACTTAAGAATTTAGAAGAAGAGATTTTATTTTGGGTATAGATTTATCTTCTCAAGAAAATTTACTCAAATACATTGGAGGATAGCATAGCTACTTGAGACACACAATGATTATGTTTAACCCTACAAATATATATGAATTTTGTGTACATGAAATTCATTTGGAAGGAAGAGGGAGCAATGAACCTCAAGAGGGCATAAAGAATCCATTTTATAATGGAGACGCAAGAAAGAATAAATTCAAAGGGACTGGAAAGAAGAATGCTTTAGTTAGGAAAGAGGGAGAAAAAATCACATGTAAACATTGTTGAAAAGATGGCCATGATGAAGACCATTATTGGAAACTTCATCCTGAAAAGAGACCCAAAAACTTCGACAACAAAACTAAACCAAAGACTGATGCAACTACACAACATGATTTAGGTTCTAATTCAGGAGATGAAACAAGAATTACAACCATGGGTTTTCAAGGTAAGGATTCAATTGCAAGTACTAGTTCTTCATGTAGTAGTAGCCTCAATGAAACTCAACATGAAAAAGAAAGAATAAAACGTTTCCACATAAGTGTTATTTCAAAGCATACCAAGATATATACTCTTTTTGATACTGGATCTCAAGCAAACCGCATATTTGAAGACACTGTCAAGAAATTAAAATTGGAAACTACTCCTCATCCTAAACCGTTCCCTCTAGGTTGGATATGTGTTAATGCCAAATTGCATGTGGCAAGACGAGGTAAACTTATATTTTCCATCATTGCAACTTTATAGATGAGGTAGAGATTGATGTTATTCCATTGGATATTTGTGGTATTGTGTTGGGAAGCCCATACTTATCTGATAGGAGATCCATCTTTCATCATCATGAGAAAAAATATCATTTGTTTAAAAATGGAGTTGAGAAAATTGTTAGAGCACATACAAATAAGTTGAATTTGTCACTTGTAAATGTTGGACAAATGAAGAGATTAGTCAATTCTAGTAAGAACTTTGTACTCTTGATGATCAAACCCAAAGAAAATGTTGAAAAATAAGCTTTCCAAGGTTGTGATGCAAAGCTAAAATATGATTTATATGAGGTTGTTAACCAATATGATGAGATGTTTCAGGAACCAAAAGGATTGCCTCCTAAATGAGGTATCCAACATGAGATTCAATTGCAACAAGATTGTTCTCTTCCAAACATTGGTATGTACATGATATCAGTAATGGAGAATGATGAAATTAAAAAACAAATCAAAGAGTTTCTTGAAAAATGGGTTAGCATGCCAATCACATATCCATGTGGGTCACCAATTGTTTTAGTACCAAATAAAAATGGTACAGGGTGCACATGTGTAGATTACAGAGCCTTGAAAAATATTACGGTAAATAATCGTTATCTTCTTCCTAGAATTGATGAATTGTTTGATCAATTGAAATATGCTAAGTATTTTACTAATTTGGACTTGAGAAGTGGATATCATCATATTAGGATTGTTGAAGGAGACACATGGAAGACAACTTTCCAAACAAATCAAGGTTTGTTCGAATGGATGGTTATGTCGTTTGGGCTTTGTAATGCTCCTGCTACATTCATGAGAGTTATGAATGATGTTTTAAGGCCTTTTCTTGCTGATTGTGGGATTGTCTACTTGGATGACATTTTGATATTTATAAAATATCATGAAGAGCATTTTATGCATGTAAAGCAAATTTTAGATGTCTTGAAGAAGGATAATTTATTTTTAAAGATGTCTAAATGTGAGTTTGGAAATACCTCACTTATTTACATGGGACATATTGTTGGAGGAGGAGAACTGAAAATTGATCCTTCCAAGGTAAAATTCATTTTGGATTGGCTCAAGCCCAACAATGTGATAGAGGTAAGAATATTTTTGGGAGCATCCCAATATTGGAGAAAGTTTTTTCTAAATTTTCTTCAATTGCAGCTCCATTACATGCAGTGACAAGAATCAAGCAAGTTTTCCAATGGGGAGGCAAGCAACAAAAAAAATTTGATTCATTGAAGGAGAAGATTAGTTCAGCTCCAGTTCTTTCACTTCCTAATTTGAGACATCAATTTGAGATCCAAACAGATGCAAGTAATTATGAAATGGGAGTAGTTTTGTTGCAACATGGTAATCCCATTTGTTTTCATTCTAAAACTTTTAATGGTGTTGTGATTAACTATCCTACTTATGATAAGGAGTTGTATGCATTGGTGAAAAGTGTGAAAAAATGGAAACATTATTTGTTGGGAAAAGAAACTAGCATTCACACAGATCATCAACAGTTGCAATACTTACAATCACAAACAAATCTACAACAAGAAAGGCACTTCAGATGGATGGGTTTTCTACAAAAATTCCACTTGGTTATCAGGTATAAGAAAGGAATTTATAACAAAGTTGTTGATATGCGTTTTAGGCCTATTGTTAGTGATTCAGTTATTCTTAAGAACAATTCTACCATGCATGAGAGCTATGTTTAACATTATTCTTTAGATGTTGATTTAAAGAGGTTTATGCAACTTTGTGACATTCTAACCAAGTTAAGGAATTGGATTACCATGTGCATGATAAGATTTCGTAGCATCATGGAAAGCTATGTATTCCATAGGGTGAAAGAGTCAACATCATAAGGGAAGCACATTCTTCTCTTATTGCTGGCCACTTTGGTGTAGGCAAGATGGTGGTTAATTTCAAAGGTATTTCTATTGGCCTAAAATGAATGAAAGTATTTCAAGATATGTAAGAGGATGTTCTTTATGTGTTACAAGTAAGCCTAGCAATATAAATTTGGGATTGTATACTCCACTTTCGGTTCCTCCTCATCCTTGGGAAAGAATTTCCATGGACTTTGAAGGAGGTCTACCTATGTCAAAAAAGAATCATGATTATCTTTATGTTGTGGTTGACCGTTTCAGAAAAATGTGTATTTTGATGCCTTTTAAGAAGAAGGTTACAGCAGAACGAATGAAACAAATGTTCTTTTAGCATGTTTGGGTACATTTTGGGTTTCCCAAATCCATTATTTCTGATCGTGATTCTCGATTTATTGGGAACTTTTGGTCAAGATTATGGGCACTCATGGACACCAAGATGAAAAAGAGAACAATTTTTCATTCACAAACTGACGGTCAAACAAAAGTGGTGAATAGAACAATAGTAAATCTTCTTCATGGTTATTGTAGCAAACATCCTAATCTTTGGGATGAGAACCTACACTACATTCATCATGCTTATAACCAAGCTAAGCACTCTTCAAATCAAACATCTCCATTTGAGGCATGTTTTGGTTATTTGCCAAAATATCCTTTAGATTTTATCTTTGGGAAAGATATTACTATTGATGGTCATAATGACATTGATAGAGCAAAGAAGTTCATTGAACAAATTTAGTTGGTGCATCAAATGGTACAAGAATAGTTGGAAAAGAGCCAAGCCAAGTACAAGACAAGACATGACAAGCATCGTGTTGATCATAGTTTCCAAGTTGGAGATGAAGTTTGGATTTACATTAGCAAGGAGAGGCTTAAAGGAGAAGGTAAAAAACTGAAACCAATTAGATATGGAACTTTCAAGATTCTTGAAAAGATTGGTAACAATGCCTTCTGTTTGGATTTTCCTCATATGTAAATGAATGCAGTTGTTAAAGTTGAGAATTTGAGATTATATGAGCCTCCTTTGATTGATGATAAAGGAGAGAATGTTCATATTCCTTCCATATATGACTTATCACTAGAATATATTTCATAATTGCATGAAGATACAATCCTTGACAGGAGGATGAGAACTTCAAAATCAGAGAATGTGGAATACCTTTGTTTTGGTCTTAAAGGCACAAATCCAAGAAAATCTAGATGGATTGAGGTTGGAAAGGTGAGGGAACTGTACCCTCATCTTCATATTGACTAAAAGTAGTCTTTCATAGGTCCAAAATATTCCCAATGGGGAGCAGTGATCCAGGGGATCAAAATATGCACAAAAATCAAAGTGCTCAGAATTGCTCGAAAATTGATTCATTGCTTAGATCTCATCCTCACGATCCCAATACAACTTGAACGAGATAAAACAAATATTGTATGCTAGATATATTGTGTTCTGTCCACTTTTCCAAACATGCAAAAAACATGTTAACTATACAGTACATACAGTTTGACTGTGCAGACCGTACTACTAACGTGGCAGGGGGACCGTATTGGTGATGTGGCAAGTCACTGATTTTGCAGTTGACGTGGAATCGGTTTACGTGGACCAATTTATGGTCAACACATGGCATATTGGTCGTCAAATGGGAAGGTTCCACGTGTCCCAACCAGGGGCCGCCATGTGGCAATGCGTCATTGGTTGGTGTAATTTTTTTTTTGGAGTCCATGTGGGTCGAATCCGAGACCTTCGGAAATGGAATAGTATTGGTAGAGACCGAGCTACTAGCCCACCTACATAGTGTTTCTTAACGTCTATGTTGTTAACTGCTATTTAAAGTTACACTAAACTTCACATGAGTGAAAAAAGGGCTGGGGCTTAGTCCCATCCCTTGGTAGTTACACCTTACCACCTATCCACATGACCAGTGGGGCGATAAACACCAACAACTAGAAGACGGGTGCATGATTGAAGGTCGGCACCAGGACACATGGGCAATGTGACCAACACCTCCGTTGGTTTAGGTGTTATGCCCCTAACGGTGTGCCAATTTTGCTCAACCTCCGAAATAGTGTGTGGGGCTAGGTTTTGGCACGAGAAATGCACATGAGGGGATTATTCACACACAAGTGAAATTTGGAGGACCAAAGATAGCAAGCTTGAAGGAAAAAATTGAAATAAGAGTATTTTCTTCATTTTTTGGCCAAACCAGGTGCGGGAAGAATCCAGCTAGGGGTTTTTGAATGTTTTGGAGCCATTGGAGCCATCTACTTGGAATTTTGAGCATTGTAAAGAATTTTTTTAACACTTTGAGCATATAATGAAAATGATCCATTGGAAGCTGGACCAGAAGATGTAGCCCAAGAGAGGGGTGGAGTCCTTTATTGTTTTGTTGTGTTATGTGCTTGTTTAGATGGTTGTTTATTAATGTTTATGTTGTTCATTTTAAGTGTGAGACTCAATATTTTATGTGCATGCAACTTGATCTTATTGCCCAAGCACATACAAATTACACTTGCAATTTTAAAGATTTACAAGCCTTTTTCATATTTAGATCACATTCCAAAGAAACCCTCCATGGCAGAAAAAAATAAAAACGATAGAGTAGGAGATATTATTAATATGTTGCTTGAGAAAGCTCTCATGTGACAGGGGGAGGAAATGATGGATAATTTTTCCCACGACCTTCAACACATGTCGATAGTATTAGGTGCGTCTTCATCAAGCGACCACTCTGGAGGAACCTCTAGTTTCAAGGTACAATTTAATTTTGATATTCTCATATTTGAAGGTCAGATAGATGTGGATTCCCTAGATAAATGGTTAAATATGCTAGAAGTTTATTTATCTGCTCACAATTTTTTCGACAAGGAATATATCACCTTCAGACTCCTTAAGGATATCCCCCATGTTAAACATTGGTGGGAAACTTACTAGGAGAAAAGTTCCATAGAGGAGTCTGAAATATATGGGGTCAAGCTAACTTGAGATATTTTTGTGGATGCGGTCAAGGAGAAATATTACCCTATTGGAAATTATGAATACCAGTACATGAGATGGACCACACTGCTTCAAGAGAGGGGCCAAGCCATGTCGGAGTTCACCAATACCTTCCATACCTTGAACACTAAGCTAGGTATCAAATATTCTGAGTGACATTTGGTTCTGAAATATCGTGGGGCTCTACACTAGTAGATACAAACTCAAATGGAGTTTCTGGACATATCATCGATGGGATTTTCCTATCGATATGTTGTCAAAATCGAGCATAAATTTAGGTACCGTAACAAACAAGAGTTCAATTTTGCAATTCTGAAACAACCAAAGAATGATAAATATAGTTCTAACAAACATCCTCCTGAAAATCAGTCTAAGCCATGAAAAATGAAGGGTCACAGAAAGAAAAAGAAGGACATTGAAAAGTGGTGTGATTTCCACAAAATCCCCTGGAACAACACCAATGAATGTAACTCAAAACCGTCATTGGTGGTTGAGATTAAAGAAAAATATCTGAACCGAGATTCAGAATCCGATTCAGAAAACACTGGCAGAAGATAGATCATCGACGTAGAACTCACTTCTATTGTCATGACTGAACAATTCAACCAGAAAAACCAACAGATCTTGAAGAGGGGCAGTGCCTCTTCCATTCACAAATGTGGGTAAAGTGGACCTCGTTGCATTTCATTTTTGATAGAGAAATCCAGATGAACCGCATCTCAGCAGAGGTCGTAAAAAAATTGAGATTGTCGACAACACCACACCCAAATCCATACAACATCAGGTGGCTTCGCCAGGGACGAGACTGTTGTGTTAGCCAACAATTTTGATTTTCATACGGAATCTATCCCTTCAAGGATGAGGTATTATGTGATGTTTCTCCACTCAATGTATGTGATGTTCTTTTGGGCCAACCATATATGTGGAAGCACCATGCTATTTATGAGTCTCGACCCTGTAGCGTCATTTTTACTCTAGGGGGTCATCTCTACATGATACCAGAGGTAGTTACAACTACTATACCACCTAAACAGTGCCTCAAGGTAGTATATCATAATACAAAAAATCAACTTCTTCACATTATGTTCAAAAGGTGAACATAAGAACACCGCAAGCATTGCAACCTCAGTCCAAGCACCTTCTATCCAACAGAATAAAGTCAACAAGATTGGAGAAAAGCACAAGGATTCCTTTTGCACACAGTATTATCATGTATCTATACTCATTAAAAAGGTCCAACCCTTCTAGCCACAGGTTCATGACAACCTTCAACAAGCTAAGCAACACAACTTCTCCAAGGAAAGCAACTCATCAAGATGCAGATTCAACAAACACTTTTCCCTCTCCCTTGGGAACTCAACGCAATGGATACCCTTTAATCCTAATGAGGG
>SNQJ01S0136548.1:15011-26966 GCA_010110895.2 Picea sitchensis
CAAGTACAAGACAAGACATGACAAGCATCGTGTTGATCATAGTTTCCAAGTTGGAGATGAAGTTTGGCTTTACATTAGCAAGGAGAGGCTTAAAGGAGAAGGTAAAAAAATGAAATCAATTAGATATGGAACTTTCAAGATTCTTGAAAAGATTGGTAACAATGCCTTCTGTTTGGATTTTCCTCATATGCAAATGAATGCAGTTGTTAAAGTTGAGAATTTGAGATTATATGAGCCTCCTTTGATTGATGATAAAGGAGAGAATGTTCATATTCCTTCCATATATGACTTATCACTAGAATATATTTCATAATTGCATGAGGATACAATCCTTGACAGGAGGATGAGAACTTCAAAATCAGGGAATGTGGAATACCTTTGTTTTGGTCTTAAAGGCACAAATCCAAGAAAATCTAGATGGATTGAGGTTGGAAAGGTGAGGGAACTGTACCCTCATATTCATATTGACTGAAAGTAGTCTTTCATAGGTCCAAAATATTCCCAATGGGGAGCAGTGATCCAGGCGATCAAAATATGCACAAAAATCAAAGTGCTTAGAATTGCTCGAAAATTGATTCATTGCTTAGATCTCATCCTCACGATCCCAACACAACTTGAACGAGATAAAACAAATATTGTATGCTAGATATATTGCGTTCTGTCCACTTTTCCAAACATGCAAAAAACATGTTGACTATATAGTACATACAGTTTGACTGTGCAGACCATACTACTAACGTGGCAGGGGGACCGTATTGGTGATGTGGCAAGGCACTGATTTTGCAGTTGATGTGGAATCGATTTACGTGGACCAATTTATGGTCGACACATGGCATATTGGTCGTCAAATGGGAAGGTTCCACGTGGTCCAACCAGGGGCCGCCACGTGGCAATGCGTCATTGGTTGGTGTAATTTTTTTTTTGGAGTCCACGTGGGTCGAATCTGAGACCTTCAGAAATGGAATAGTATTGGTAGAGCCCGGGCTACTAGACCACCTACATAGTGTTTCTTAACGTCTATGTTGTTAACTTCTATTTAAAGTTACACTAAACTTCATGTGAGTGAAAAAAGGGCTGGGGCTTAGTCCCATCCCTTGGTAGTTACACCTTACCACCTGTCCACATGACCAGTGGGGCGATAAACACCAACAACTAGAAGACGGGTGCATGATTGAAGGTCGACACCAGGCCACATGGGCAATGTGACCAACACCTCCGTTGGTTTAGGTGTTATGCCCCTAACGGTGTGCCAATTTTGCTCAACCTCCGAAATAGTGTGTGGGCCTAGGTTTTGGCACGAGAAATGCACATGAGGGGATTATTCACACACAAGTGAAATTTGGAGGACCAAAGATAGCAAGCTTGAAGGAAAAAATTGAAATAAGAGTATTTTCTTCATTTTTTGGCCAAACCAGGTGCTGGAAGAATCTAGCTAGGGGTTTTTGAATGTTTTGGAGCCATTGGAGCCATCTACTTGGAATTTTGAGCATTGTAAAGAATTGTTTTAACACTTTGAGCATATAATGAAAATGATCCATTGGAAGCTGGACCAGAAGATGTAGCCCAAGAGAGGGGTGGACTCCTTTATTGTTTTGTTGTGTTATGTGCTTGTTTAGATGGTTGTTTATTAATGTTTATGTTGTTCATTTTAAGTGTGAGACTCAATATTTTATGTGCATGCAACTTGATCTTATTGCCCAAGCACATACAAATTACACTTGCAATTTTAAATATTTACAAGCCTTTTTCATATTCAGATCACATTCCAAAGAAACCCTCCACGGGAGAAAAAAATAAAAACTATAGAGTAGAATATATTATTAATATGTTGCTTGAGCAAGCTCTCATGTGACAGGGGGAGGAAATGATGGATAATTTTTCCCACGACCTTCAACACATGTCGATAGTATTAGGTGCATCTTCATCAAGCGACCACTCTGGAGGAACCTCTAGTTTCAAGGTACAATTTAATTTTGATATTCCCATATTTGAAGGTCAGATAGATGTGGATTCCCTAGATAAATGGTTAAATATGCTAGAATTTTATTTATCTGCTCACAATTTTTTCGACAAGGAATATATCACCTTCAGACTCCTTAAGGATATCCCCCATGTTAAACATTGGTGGGAAACTTACTAGGAGAAAAGTTCCATAGAGGTGTCTGAAATATATGGGGTCAAGCTAACTTGAGATATTTTTGTGGATGCGGTCAAGGAGAAATATTACCCTATTGGAAATTATGAATACCAATACATGAGATGGACCACACTGCTTCAAGAGAGGGGTCAAGCCATGTCGGAGTTCACCAATACCTTCCATACCTTGAACACTAAGCTAGGTATCAAATATTCTGAGTGACATTTGGTTCTGAAATATCGTGGGGCTCTACACTAGTAGATACAAACTCAAATAGAGTTTCTGGACATATCATCGATGGGATTTTCCTATCGATATGTTGTCAAAATTGAGCATAAATTTAGGTACCGTAACAAACAAGAGTTCAGTTCTGCAATTCTGAAACAACCAAAGAATGATAAATATAGTTCTAACAAACATCCTCCTGAAAATCAGTCTAAGCCATGAAAAAAGAAGGGTCACAGAAAAAAAAAGAAGGATATTGAAAAGTGGTGTGATTTCCACAAAATCCCCTGGAACAACACCAATGAATGTAACTCAAAATCGTCATTGGTGGTTGAGATTAAAGAAAAATATCTGAATCGAGATTCAGAATCCGATTCAGAAAACACTGGCAGAAGATAGATCATCGACGCAGAACTCACTTCTATTGTCGTAACCACAACAATTCAACCAGAAAAACCAACAGATCTTGAAGAGGGGCAGTGCCTCTTCCATTCAAAAATGTGGGTAAAGTGGACCTCATTGCATTTCATTTTTGATAGATAAATCCAGATGAACCGCATCTCAGTAGAGGTCGTAAAAAAATTGAGATTGTCAACAACACCACACCCAAATCCACACAACATCAGGTGGCTTCGCCAGGGACGAGACTGTTGTGTTAGCCAACAATTTTGATTTTCATATGAAATCTATCCCTTCAAGGATGAGGTATTATGTGATGTTTCTCCACTCAATGTTTGTGATGTTCTTTTGGGCCAACCATATATGTGGAAGCACCATGCTATTTATGAGTCTCGACCCCGTAGCGTCATTTTTACTCTAGGAGGTCATCTCTACATGATACTAGAGGTAGTTACAACTACTATACCACCTAAACAGTGCCTCAAGGTAGTATATCATAATACAAAAATCAACTTCTTCACATTATGTTCAAAAGGTGAACATAAGAACAACGCAAGCATTGCAACCTCAGTCCAAGCACCTTCTATCCAACAGAATAAAGTCAACAAGATTGGAGAAAAGCACAAGGATTCCTTTTTCACACAGTCTTCTCATGTATCTATACTCGTTAAAAAGGTCCAACCCTTCCATCCACAGGTTCATGACAACCTTCAACAAGCTAAGCAACACAACTTCTCCAAGGAAAGCAACTCATCAAGATGCAGATTCAACAAACACTTTTCCCTCTCCCTTGGGAACTCAACGCAATGGATACCCTTTAATCCTAATGAGGGAGTATTGATACAGGTGGATATTAGTGGCCACCCACCTATTCCAACTGTCTCAAAAAGGTCTTCTGACAATTTTCTATTTTTAGCAGTTTTTCGGTTCCTAAACTTTCGGGGTCATTTTGAGGGCCTAAATGAAGTTTTTTTGGGGATAGAGAACCTAAATTATATTCTAGGATTTTATTGATCCCCCAAAATGAATCTCCTCAATTATACCTTTACAACGAGCTATCATGCGCCCCAAACAGAGATCGTATGCCAAAATTACCCCCCGACAAGTTGATACACCAAACTACCCAAAATGGGGTCCACAAAACTATTGGCTTTTCATCTTCTGGGGTTAGGGTTTTGGATTTTATTTATGTTAAAAAATCCTTTTGAGCCTCACTATAACAATCATCTTCTTTTGAATGAGCATATCCATCAGATATCTTCTCAGAGATAAGCTACCACCATTATAGCGAGTTCATTCACTCTGTATTTTACAGTTCTGTACATTTCACTCATTAATAGAAATTGTGTATTATTGTATATCTATTCCTATTTTTATATACATCTGATATATATTTTTTTATATTTTTGGATCTCTTGCAATATCTTGAAATATTTCTTTATTATATCTCATTTCTCATTTCGTGCCGAAAATAATCTGAATCAGTGGTATTAGAGCAGGTTGCTCTTGATTGTTTTTTCAGTGCATGACCTTGATGAGGTCCAAGTATAGAAAGTTGGGTCTCAAGATTGTCTCTCTTGAGGAAAATATCTCTCCCATGCCAAAGAAACCCTCCATGGTGTAAGAAAAGAAAAACAACAGAGAAAAGGATCTTATTAATATGTTGTTTGAGAAAGCTCTCACGTGACAGAGGGACGAAATGATGGAGAATTTTTCCCACATCCTTCAATGCATGTCAATAGTAGTAGGTGCATATTCATCAGTCAGCCACTTTGGAGGAACCTCTCCATTCAAGGTACAAGTTAATTTTGATATTCATGTATTTGAAGGTCAGATAGATGCCAATTCCCTAGAGAAATGGTTAAATATGCTAGAAGGTTATTTCTCTATTCACAATTTTTCCGACAGGGAAAAGATCATCTTCACACTCCCTAAGGCTCTCCCCCATTTCAAACATTGGTGGCAAACTCACTGGGAGAAAAGTTTCACAGAGGAGTCTGGAATATATGGGGTCGAGCCCACTTGGGATATTTTTGTGGATGTGGTCAAGGAACAATATTACCCCATTGGAAACTATGAAGACCAATACATGAGATGGACTACGCTGTGTCAAGAAAGGGGAAAAGAACTGTCAGAGTTCACCAATACCTTCCATACCTTTTGCACCAAGATGGGTATCAAATATTCTAAGCGAAATTTGGTTCTGAAATACCATGGGGCTCTACATAGGTACATCCAAACTGAAATGGAGTTTATGTACATCTCATCGTTGGGAGTTTCCTATCGATATGCTGTCAAAATCGAGAAGAAATTTAGGCACCAGAATAAATGGGACTTCGGGTCTGCAAATATGAAACAACCAAAGAATGATAAAGTCAGTTCTAACAAATAGCCTCTTGAAAACCAGTCTAAGCCACAGGAAAAGAAGGGTCACAGAAATATGAAGGACACTTGAAAGTGGTTTGATTTCCTCAAAATCCCCTGGAACAACATCGATGAATGTCACTCAAAACAGTCATTGGTGGTAGAGATAAAATAAAAATATATGAACCTAGATTAAGAATCTGATTCATAAAACACTGGTAGAAGATAGATCATCGACACATACCTCACTGCTACTATCGTGACCACAAAAATTCAACCAGAAAAACCAGCAGATACTGAAGAGGAAGAGAGACTCTTTCAGTCATAGATGTGGATGAATGGGACATCATTTCATTTCATTGTTGATAGAGAAATCCAAAAGAATCCCATCTCAGCATTTGTCATCAAACAGTTGTGATTGTGACAACACCACACCTACATCCATACAACATTGGGTGGCTTCACCAGGGACAAGACCTCCATGTTAGCCAATAGTTTTGGTTTTCATATGGCATTCATCCCTTCAAGGATGATGTATTATGTAATGTTTCCACACTCTATGTTTGTGATGTTCTTTTGGGCTAGCCATTTATGTGGAAGCGCCATGTTATTTAGGAGTCTTGACCCCATAGCGTCATTTTTACTCTGGGGGGTCATCTCTATAGGATAATAGAGGTAGTTACAAATACTATCCCACCTAAACAGTTCCACAAGGTAGTATCTCATACTACAAAATCCAATTTCTTCACAGTATGTCCAAAAGGTGAACATAAGAACACCACAACCACTGTAGCCTCAGTCCAAGCACCTTTTATCTAGTAGAAGTAGATTGACAATATTGAAGAAAAGTGTATTGATTCCTTCTCCACATAGTGATCTCATGTATCCATAATGGTTAAAAGGTTCCAACCCTTCTAGCCATAGTTTCGTGACAACCTTCAACAAGTTAAACAATGCAACTTCTTCAAGGCAAGTAGCTCATCAAGATGCATATTCAACAAACGATTGTCCCTCTCCCTTGGGAAATAAACACAATGGATACCATTTATTTCTAAGGATGTAATATTAGTATAGGTGGATATCGATGGTCACCCACCTATTCCAACTGGCTCAAAACAGTCTTCTGGCAATTTAATATTTTTAGTAGTTTTTCGGTTTCGAAACTTTTGGGGCCATTTTGAGGGCCTAATTTTTTTTTTATATATATATCACCTCAATGATAGTCTAAGTCTCCTATTAATCCCAAAAAATTAATCTCCTCGATGATATATTTCCATCTCTCTATCATGTGACCCAAACGAAGATTGTATGCCAAAGGTATGCCCCCATGAAATTGATACACGAAACTACCCAAAACGAGGTCCACAAAATTGTTGGATTTTCATCTTCTGGGGTTAGGGTTTTGGATTTTATTTATGTTCAAAAGTATTTTGGAGACTCATTGTATCGATCATCTTATTGCAAATGAGCATATCTGTCACATCTCTTCTCAGAGATAAGCTGTCACCATTCTAGCGAGTTCATTCACTTTATATTTTACAGTTTTGTGCATTTAACTCATTAATAGAAATTGTGTATTATTGTATATATATGCCTCTTGTTATATACATATGATATATCTATGTTATATTATTGTATCTCTTGCAATATCTCTTTATATTTATTTATTATATCTCCACTCTCATTTTGTGTTGAAAATAATCTGGATCAATCTCTGCACCTTGCCACTCAATACCTCATCAAGATTTATCCTAAGCTTGACATTTTGGTGTCACTAGTTCTCTCCTCTAGAACCTTTTTAGCATCATCTTCTCTTCTCTGGATTCTACACCTACTCACATTCTTCAGAGAACTTTTATTTTTCTCCTTAGTTCCAATCCTCAATTGAAAGTGTTTACAACATCCCTTCCTGCAAGGTTCTTTCTGCCACAAGCTCCTTCACTTGAGATATTCAATTTCTCCATCTTCCTCTATCACAAATCTATTGGTTGTAATGGATGTTACCATTCCTTTATCCTCTTGTTTCTACCTGCAATCATAATTATTTATTAACCAGAGTTAATCATAACACATTGAACCAATACCTGGAAGATTTGTTCAAATATTTTCTCTTCAACATTTTCTCCCAATTATTCTTTCTAGTTGGAATGGCCTCAACTATTCAATATTCACTTAATTCAATTGAATATCCAATTCCTTTTTCTTCCTTTCTTCACAATCTGAAATATTCCTTATGAATAATTCCTTCAATTTCAAAAAACAAACTTGCTTTAATACAAAAAATGATGACCCACCAGGTTGGTTTCCAATAGGTGAAAAGTATGGATTCAACTCTGCAACAACTACAACATTTTAGTTGCTCTCAAAATATTTAATTAGGGCCCAACTCCTCTAACTATACAGAGGCGCTTAACCTAATCCATCTTTGGATCGACACTAAGCTCCTTATATTCCACTTGACCAAGCGCTAAATTCCTGAGCCAAAACTCCATTCACCATTTTTTTTTCTCTTTAGTGCCTATCATCATAAGACCAAGGGCTATGACCAAGCTCTTATCGTCATTGGGGATTAACTCTCTCATAAGCCATTATACTTTTCTTTCCTTCTCTTTGTATTAGAGTTCTCTATCAGACTCCCTCTTATGTGGTTTACTCTTAATTCAAACTCTGACAAATCCCTTTGGTAAAAGTTTAGTTGAGATGTAACACTCCAAGAATTTCTTCCAATAGAATACTTCCACATTGCTTCTTCCAAATCCGTTCATATAGATACTCCAAAAAGATCTACACCATTATTCAGGGTCTCTCTTGGATTGTCTCCTTTTGAGGTACTAACCTCCACCATCAATCTCTCGGGATATATGATCACGATACGTTCAACTTCACTCCATAATGATATTGATATTGATGAGTCAACAACTATGTCTCTTTACTAGAGCCCTTGGTATAACTCACTTTGAGTATATCATCACCGTCGATCGGGGTCTCTCTCTCACTAAGCACTCTAACATTTCTATAGCTCCAATAGAACACTACCATAATTATCAATCTAAAGACGTTAAATTGATCTGGATTTTTCATCAGGGTCTTCCTTCAAAAGGGTATTTCAACATTTTTATCACTCTGATAGCTGTCTCTAATCATACACCACAATGTGTCTGCCTCTTAACCATTGATCTAGTTGTTCATATGATTAATCCTCACCATTGATCGAGATAATTTCTATCAGAATATTTTCCAACTGTGTCCTCCAAAAATCTACTCCAACAAACTGATAATCTTAGTCGTCAATCTAAAGACAATCAAGGGTCACAATTGCTTCTAGGATTCAAGACTTAAACAAGTACGAAAGGTTGTTATTTGCAATCATTGATCCTTCCAGTGATCAACAATGACCCTTTACTTCATTGATTCAATCTAATGAAATGAATATCGATACAAATCCATGGCCACGATTAATTCCTTGTCTTGATCTGATGGCCATTGTTACTCCTCTTCTACAAAGGGGTTCTTTCTCTATTCTTCGACCTTCTTATGGATAGAATTCAAATTTTTTCTTCCTGAATCGATCAAATTCAAATCACCATTAACTGTTGACTTTTACTTAGCCCCAATCTATCTTCAATTTGGTTCATCGATCCTTCTGTTAAGTACCTAAATAGATTTGCAAATATACTTCAGAAATAACCCTTAATCTCAACAAGAATAAACCAAACC
This sequence comes from Picea sitchensis, assembly GCA_010110895.2. NCBI lineage: Eukaryota > Viridiplantae > Streptophyta > Pinopsida > Pinales > Pinaceae > Picea > Picea sitchensis. The sequence continues at coordinate 23,854 of SNQJ01S0136548.1, forward strand.
ATTCACCAAATATTTAACACAAGAAATAGTCAAAACCCTTGAGGTAGGGTAACACCATATATTAATCCTTAGGGAAGGATAACACTCCTCAAGAAATATTTTCTTGCTACAATAAATATATTCTTCGTTATGCTTCAATACATTTATTACACTTCTTTATATAACATTCTCTCTATCTCCTGGGAACATTCTAGAGAAGGAATATTCTAGTAGGGATAACCTTATATAAATCCTTCTCACATTACATTGAATGGCCTTTAATAATATAGTGGAACTATTCCACCTTAAATTGAGTGGCCTCTACTAATAATAAATAACAAAAATCTCATTGGGTACCTCCCTAGGTACCCCATATTACCTCCCTAGGTATACTACATTCCATTCCCCTTCACATGTTTCTTCCTTGAAACATGGGGAGAAACCATACAATACTATTGTCTAAGCAATTTATCCAACTGGTACCAAGTATGACCATCCATCGATCCCAATGGAAGAATAAAATCATGTCCAATTGTTTCCTTTCCACGATGATCTTGATCCTATCGTGCCTGTGGTGTTGTGGGATTCTTTCTCTATCCTGATATCGTCTTGCAATATTGATAGTCTTCCATGTGCCTCCTGATAGGTTTCCTTTCTAGAACCATGCTAGTTCATAAGTGTTTTTATGCTCATGACCCTGCCTTGATGACTATTTTTTTATATATATGGTGTGGATGGTGATATACAACAAAGATAGGAATCATTTCTTTTTTCTTTAACTCTGCAACATATTGTGCCTTTGATTCAATGATCTCCTTGGAATCTTTTTTGTGTCTATCTTGTGGCTTTGTTTCATCTCCTTATGTACACTTTGCATATATTTCAAATTGGACTCTACAATAACTTCTTTGCTTTCCCCCATAGGCTTGTTTTTCTTACTAAGAGACACATCCTGCAATGTAATTTTCTTTTTCTTGTACCAAAGCTTTAGGAACTTCTTTTGCACATTGATATTAATTGTACCAACTGAGTCCATCCAAGGATATTCGAAAAAAATATCCACATCATTCATATCAATGTAACAAAAATTAGAATGCAATATATATTTATCCATGGTAATCTTCAAATATTTAAAAAAATGAACATTTTCAGCCTTCACTTGTGTGCTAGCAACTAGGGTTAATAGAAACAATGACATTTTTATAACCACTAGGGTAAATATAAACAATGGCATTTTCTTTATGAATACAACCATGAAACTATAATATAGAGTTGTCATGTGAAAATAAACCCTTGGTTCTTTCCCTATCCTTACTCTTGGAATGAGACCACTTGTCCACAAACAATTTTTCAAATGTTGCATTAGAAAGTGCCATCATCTTAATAGAGTCCAATGATTGCCACCATATCTCAACATAATCCATTAAGCTAGTGGATATCCTAGTTCTCCAAGTTATTGGATTCTTTGATTTTACAAATTTTATAAATTCTTCAATAATAATGCCATAATATTTTCCTATGAAATAAAATTTTATTGGAATGAATTTTCAACAAAAAACTACAGTTTAAAAATAATTTGTTGTGCAAATCATGCGGCTTTTTCTGGAAAAACCCTGAAAATTGTTGAAATTAAAATGTTGATAACTTTACTTCCTGGAATCTGTTTTCCTTGATTGATTTTTTGAAATTGGTTATTTTTCCAAGAGGAATTAAAATATCCAAAAAAAAAAAAATTCAATTTCTACTCAAAACATTTTAGAATTTAATATGAAGTCCACCACCACCTTTTTTCCTTTTAAAAAAAAATCTACAAAAGGAGTCAAAAACAATTTCCCTTCTCTGGCCAAGGAAAGTTCTCTGATACCAATTGTTAAGTACCAAGTACTTGAATACAGAAACACCAAATAATATTTAGAGAATAATATAGAATAAATCTCCACTTTATTATATCAAACCCTTAAGGTAGTGAAACACCATAGAATGGATCCTATTAGTATAAACATAATAAATATGTATACTAATATGTATTAACTACCATAGTGGGCCTTATTTAATAATATAGTGGACCAATTACACCTTACATTGAATGGGATCCAATATTAACATTATGGGCCCTTCGCCCCCCCCATTACCTCTCTAGCTACACTACACCTTCAATATATGAATTTAGGGTGCTGACACCATTTAAACGTTGAAACTGGCAACACACTCTACATAGTATGATCTGTACTTTAATAACTCTACATAGGGACACTTAAAAAATAAAAAGGAATATTCAATATCACACTAACACAGTGAGCCCAATAAATCCCAAGATTTATATTAATGAATTCCTATACAGAAATTTACATAAGGCCTTCAACCTTCTGGACTGATTTACATTCAATTAGCCTCCATTGGCATTTTGGACACACTTGTCCCTTCACTCACACTCTTCCTATTCTCCTCCTAACTCCAATGCCTACCTTGTATTTTATAATTCTCGTAGGCTTACAAAATATATAAGGAAGAATAAACTTCTTGATTTGTTCAAATCCATAAAATATGCAACTATACCTATGATCTCTTAGATCCACAATATCCTCAAACACTCCTAAAAGATCCTTTTATATCTATGTTTTCTCTAGGTCTCCATTCCTTTGAAATCTTCCAAACCAAGGTAGATTCAATTACAATAAATCTCATTCAACAAACCCTATCTTATACAAGACTTCTAGAATAAAAACATAAAAATTACAATAATTCAAGTTTAGGGAACTCACTCAGTTACTAAATTTAAATACCCCTAGTTCTTATCAACAAGGTGATTTTTGGAGGAAAAAATGATCCTATGTTAGTCCAACATGTCACAAACACGCTGGCAAACAAAAAAAGACAATATATTTTAATTTCTCACATTACATCGTTGATCAACATCTGAACATTATAAATTAGAAAATGTCTGTGTGTGTATACACTCTTAATCGTATTAAATATTTTTAGTTTATTATTTTATTTTATATACAATTTTAATAATTAATACAACTTTTTTTTAATAAAGGATTATTAAATTACATACATTTTAATTATTTATTACTTTTTATATTATAATTTTATTTTAATTGAAATATATATATATATTTTTATATATATTT
>SNQJ01S0136548.1:34945-49427 GCA_010110895.2 Picea sitchensis
TTCAACATTGGTGACTTCCATAGGGTGGGTCAAGGGTCCACACAATACTGATATCATGCTAATCACAATTCCATTTTAGGTCCTTGTCCCCCCAGGTGAAGTCTTGAACCCCCTTCCCAACATTCTCTAGTTCCAGATATATTACAGCAGGAACAATTAGCTATATCATCATTGACTTGGAGCATAGTGAAACACAATAGATTCATTGCACTATCTCAGTAGGAGGTGCCTACTGGTGACATTTATAGAGGGGTCAAAGCTTCACCCCATACAACATAGTGGAGTGAGGAGAGGGTACATGGACATAGAATTTTTCAAAGTGAACCTCATAAATTCTCTAGTTGTAGATAGACCTAGTATGGATATATGGTGGCCAGTCGATAGCAGAGCTTCATGGAGGAGGTTAGTATCCTAACCATCTATATGTTCTTCACTGTTATATATTTATATAGTATTATGTGTATTTATATCATTATATAGCTATGTTCTTTTGTAGTTGTTACATCCATGTAAAAGACCTTCTATGCCCACGGATGCATAAGTGCATGTCACCACCATTGATTCAATAGTAGAGGAAACCTACTCATTTGAAATACCCCTTATAGAGGTATGTGTTAAATTTGATAAATTCAGTACCATCGTCAATTCTTTATGTTATGAAATCCTCTGATTTTTAATGTTCTTGTGTTTTTGCAAGTTGTGGGACTAGGAAATGTCAAGGAATGTGCATTTGGGATGGAAAAGTCACTTGCATCATAGGTATCATGTGTAGAGTCAAATATCATTTAAATATCATTTTTTTTTAATGTTTTTGAATTTTACTATTTGGTACTAATAGTTCAATATTATTAATATGTATGTAGGATACTGACATATTTTCTAGTTATAGTACTATTCCACTCCATGGGCACCTGGCCTCTGCTCACAAGTTACCTTACTCTAGGGAAAGGGAGTTGCAATCACTAGTACAACCTTTGGCAGTCCATTTCCACCCACCCCAAACATATTTCTTATTCATTTCATCCTCATTATATGCACCCAAAGGCCATCCATCTACACCACCTATTTCATCGTATCCATCCACATTGGGTGCACCTATACACAACCCACCCCCACCACCATTTCCATCGGCCCCATCCACCAATGCTACCACAATAGAGGTTTCCTCGGAGCAATTTCTACATCCAAGTACTCGACCTGCCAATGACTCTCCATAGAGGCTAAAGATATTCACAGTGAGATAATGTGTTGAGGATGATTTTTTATGTATCATGAATTTGATTTTATGCATATTTATTTAATCCTGATGATTTGATCCTTGTAACTGACACGGGGTGGCATCACTTAGCGATTACGGTCATAGAGGAGGGTAACACCCTCATGATTGTCAGTCCCATATGAGGTGAGTTGTCTTATGTTAAGTTACAAAGAATCATTTTCAAGTCTTTTAATTCATTGTGGAAAAAAACATATAACGATGTTTTTTCTTTGTGCAGTCTCCAGAGTAACAAAGCATGCCTAGGCCCAAATCCACTCAAGGTGCTTCTTCAAGCAAGAGAACAAAGATATATTTTCTAGATTCTCTTGAGGGTGGTGAGGGTGGCAGTGGTCAATGATTGACCAATTACTGCAATTCTTCATTTAGGTCACCATATGATTTTTTTTTATGTTACGACACTTGATGTCATTTTTTATATTGGGAACGAGGTGCCATTTTGTAAAAAATGTACAATTTAGATGATGTTGAATATATATATATATATATATATATATATATATATATATATATATGGTATTAGTATTGGCATAGTATTCTTATAGTATCGGTATGGAATGGTATTGGTATGGTATGGTATGGTATGGTATTGGTATTGGTATGGTATAGTATGGTATTGATATTGGTATGGTATTGGTATTGGTATGGCATTGTGTTGGCAGCCATTTCTCTTTTTTATCCTATCTCTATAAGTTGCCTACACAAGTGTTTTGGAACCCTTGATTTTCATCGCAATCTTTAATTAAAACCACACTATTATTTCGTGCATTTGCACACCTGCCTTTGTTCTTTTTTTCACGACTGCAAGCGTGAAAAATTTGATTTCGAAGTCACGTCAATGGCATTGAAATCATCATTGGATTATTATGGTCACTCTTATCTATGTGTTCATTGCATTTTACATTTAATTATAGTTGCACAGTTGGCAAGACACCAAAATATTTACTCATTTGGCATTCTTTTGTTGTTAATATGATTTCATTTTTATAAGATTGTGATGATATTATAATGACTGTCATTGAGGCCTTAATACATTGGTGGTTTGATGATTTATGGTCTTTCATCGAATTCCTTGGCACATTGGTTTCATGAAAACACATTGACATTACGGTTAGACCCTTGGTGCAATTATTTCATACAACACATATTTGTTATGATCGAACCCTTGGTGCTGATTTCGAAACATTGTTTTGATTTTAAAACCATGCAAACACTATTTCTTGTGCAAATTTTTGGATCGACTTACCATAATTTTCGTTAATTGTTTGGATGTCATTACTTTTAACACATTGCAATAGTGATTCGAATCACCATATGCATTGTTGGTTGTACATTTGTATATGACTGTTTTGCATGGGTTGATCTAGTTCCACCACCCTCACACACTTGGGCATTAATGCCTCCCTCCTATCCTGGGTTACCTCTGTTGGTTTCAGGGAAGTCTGTAAGCTATTCAATCCTATGAATACCCAGTCCAAACCCTTGCTCATTCACTTGGCTCACTGTGTGCTCTCATCTATGGCACCTGTGGTGCGCATAGAGCCTAATGGCAACCAAACACTCCTGTTGTTCGATAATGCTCGTGAGGATTTGGAAAATAGTGGCTAGCTGGTGTTTATCGAAATATTTGAGGGGTTCAACCTTTTGGTTGCCCAACAGTTCACCCTCACCTTTGAAAGATGCAAGGCTAAGGTCAGAGACATACAACTTGAGCTAAATGAGGAATTCCTAAGATCAGCTACAGGACTACCAGCTACAGGGAAAAGGTGGTTTAAAAATTCCAAAGTAGATGAGGTGTCATGGCCACTCCTATTCACATCAAGAAAGATTGTTAGCTGCAATAGAGGTATGCGTCTCGCTACCCTCAAACCCAGGTGGCATGGCCTATTGGCAATTGTTAAGTAGTTTGTGACCTACGAAGGGCGTTATGGCTTGGTATTTCTGTATCATCTGTGGTTATTGATGAATTTTATAGGATACCCTCTGAATATGCCACATTATCTCTTGCATAGTCTGTACAAGATGTCTAAATGATTCAACCATGAGAAGGCTGATAGCAGCCTTTTTCATCATTGCTTGATCAAACTCATTATCGTCCACCATTTGAGTCTTAGCGGTGACTGTTGGCAAGCCTTCCTATCAAGGAATGACTTTGCCAATCCCGATTCTATCCAAGTGGACAAGGTTGTGGTTACTGAAACTCTAGTTGGACCAGCCATGCCACTTCATATCCTTCTACCCCCTGTCAAACCCTCAGATTGCCCCGACATGCACCTACCTGATACCATAGTCGACCCGTGTGCTAAAGACAATACTAAGGCCATCAAAAGGTCTGTGAGGAAGAAAGGCAAAGGCAATACTGTTGTCAACAGTAAGGGAAAGAAAAACACACGATGGGTATCCAGATGTGCTAGGAACAAACCCAAGCAAAGCATTGACCAGAAGCCAATAGTGTTGAGCGAGGACTCGAACTCCGAAATTGAACGTTTCTTGACTGAGGAATACCCCTATTCTCATGGCCTCTGCTCTATGGAACCCTATGACTATGTCTCCAACTTACCTCTGTGCCTCAAGAACGACCCAAACTACCTGGGAATCAAGCTTCACAATGAAACCCTTGGTAAATTGAAAGAACCCTCACTTGTGATGCCAAAGCCCGATCAATCACCATGTATCCAATACAATTCCTGGATTGAACGTTATTACACAGACGTACCCTTGTTGCAATCTAATATTAAATCTTTAGAGGAACGAGTTACAATGTTGTCAAAGGAGAACGAAAGGCTACAAGCCAACGAGAAAAAACAAAAAACCACCAGTTCAATTGTTTTCAGAAACGTCGAGGTAGCAATGACCTTCGTCAATTCGAAGTTATCATGATCGAATCATTTTCCTACTGCCCAAGTATGTACTTCAACATCGTTTTTGTTTTATGAGTTGATTTGAATTAATATGACCGATTGGGATTTGCTTTCAATTAGTCCTGTTTGTTTGTTTAGATTCAAAACGATTTTGTTATATTCGGATTACTAAAAAAGATTTTGTTATGAATCATGTACAGTAGATTCGTTTTACTAAAAATCAAATATAGCTATGATTTGGTTAATGCGATTTTATTGTTCTCAATTTATTATGACCGATCGGGTTTTTCTGTTTTGTTTTCAAAGAATATTTTCGTTTTGGATTATGATTGCATTCGACCTGTATAGAAGATTCATTTGCTAAAATCAGACACAACTATGGTTTGATTGATACGATTTTGCATTGTGTCGGCCATGAATTACTTCGATTCATTTCTTTTGGTTTTGAAATGATTCTGTACGTATGAATTAGCACAGTCATTTGTATAATGCAATGGATTCAAAGTTAGATTTGATACGGTTCTGTTAGTTTGGATTTAAACGATTTTGTTGAGTGTTGGATTGACATAATATGTCTATATTAAATTCTTACCATAGATTTGCTTGATATTCGTTTAGGGTCTGTTTCAATTGAAATAGATTCAAATAAGATTTCGTTTACTCTCAATTAGCATAGAAGATTTGGTTATTTTTGGCATGAAAGATTTCTTTTGTTTTCAATTAGTAATCAAATGTTTGTTTAATGGTTCAAATATATTTCTGTTAGTTTTGGATTGATTAAAAATGATTTTGTTTGCAAATTAGACCAGCTACAGAATCGTGAGATTCTGTAGCTAGTCTTAAAATTTAGAATTTTGTTAGTTTTACAAATAAAATATCATCTAAACTTGTCTATTATTGTCCACTTTAAGGTGCATACGAATTTCAATGACCAATTGGATATGCTGTGGCACTTTAGGAGATACTTTTATGATGTAGTTTTGTTTTAGGTTGTTAGCTTAAGTCAGAAATAGAGACTTGGGAGATTATCCACAGATTTTTTGTAAATTGTTTTTGATAACTCCCACAGGGATGTTTTACCCTGTGGCTTTTATAAACTCATTTATTTTTGTAATGAACCCATCATCACAGTTGGGAGAACAAGACTATGGATTTATGATGATATAGACTTGAATGGAAGTCGATCTTTTGTAACATCTTTAGCTTTCAATTCATCATACTTTCGTTCAGGTTTTGTGCATTTTAATTTGTGATTAAGTCATTGACTACTTTATATATCAGGACTTATTACAGGTTAATGCATTGTGATTCAAATTCTATCCATGTCTTAGGTATCTTAGTTTTAGTACAACAATTATTTTGTTTCAATTTAATGAATAAAGGTTTATATTCTTCGTTAAATGAATCATTTTTGTACAAATCTTCACATACGGGTTTATCTAATTGTGATGGTTTGTAAATCATAATATTGTTGTCAGTTTTATGTCTTGTTTGTTCTGTTGTTTATATTCAGAAGAGCACTATTGGTTCTTGTTTACGAGAAGCCTGTTAAGAATCTAGTGCTGGTTTCCTCCCATCGAATAGCTGGATTGAATACTTTGCACTGGACAAATTGGAAAGCGTTATTACAAGTTAGTTTATTAATTTTTTTTGAGTAGTTAAGGTAGATATATTAGTTCAGATTTATAGTTTGGATTATTATTTAAATTGCTTAGCTTAGATATTTTTCACTTTATTTCTTTCTCATGAAATTATAAAAATAAAAAACCAATAGTTTTGTTGTCATAGGACAGTATACAAATGATTTTTTGCAGGTTTTCATTTAAAATCTGTAATCTATAAATATTGTATATTTGTGATTAAGATTTAATTGTATTGATAGTTGAACATTTAATTAAGTAGAATTATTGTTTTATTGTATGTATTTGTTTAGATTTGTATATAGCTTACCATAGTTGTTTTTACTCATTTAGATTAGTTCCTCTAGTTTTAGTTTTCTTTTGTTTTCTTAGAACCTAGATCAGCTAACAGAGCCATTAAACCCGTCAGGGTGGATCATTCCAAACGGCTTGGGTTATTTAGACAACCACGAACCAGATCCACTCTTCCAGTTGGCGAGCATTCATTTTCGCCAACAAATGGCGCTAGAAGGAGGGCCTGGAAATTATTAATGGAACGAGGTGGTCGTAAGACTCCTCCACCACCCAACCGCTCACCTATAGTGACAAGAAGCCATTCGAATAAAAAAATCCCCCCTCAAACAGAAACCACATCAAATGATGATCTACGGATCACAGTTGAGCCAACAACCCCAAATCCTATAGGTGGTGACGTACAAGAGATTTTTTGCCAATATCTCTTAAGAACACATAGTGCCTTCGCCCGTCTGAGGCAACCAAATCAACCTTTGGACCAACCTTTAGATTTCTCTGATATCAGAGAACAACTTGGAGGCTCTAACCTCACTTTGAACCCTACAGATCCAATCCTCACTTCTGCTGTAGGAGGATCTGGAATACCACCCTCACCACCTCCATCATCTCCTTCTTCTTCTGGAGAAGACTCTTCTGACGAAGGCAGTTCCCCTTCTCATCCTTCCACACTGCCTACACCAATGGCCAACCAGAACAACCTTGCCATACCTTGGCTTGACCAGGATTCTGTAGCCATACCTGGGGCTCAGCATCCCTTACCCAAACATCCATAGAAGTGGCTTCCCAATTTTGACCCTGAATCTAAACAGATCGTTGAAGATCACATTAAAATTTTTATGTTAGCCATAAGACTCCGTAATGTCGAGCACGAAGACGTAGTCTGTAGTTTGTTCCCCTATACTTTTGAGGGAAATGCCTCTACTTGGTACTTTGCCCAACAACCCCATACTATCGTGTCTTGGGAGAAATTCAAATCTTTCTTGCTTGAAAAATTCGGAGACGGTAAGTCTCCGGAAGTCCTAGTCATGGAGATTTCTAACTTAAGAATGAACCCAAAAGAGAAAACTAAAGACTTTAATCAAATATTCTTAACACTTAAGAACCGAATCCCTACAGATTCCATGCCTGCTGAGAATATTATGATATCATACTATACTAAAGCCTTGCATCAAAGTATATCCATTTGGGTAAAACGATCCAAGAAAGCCACATTGTTATAAGCCTTCGAAGAGGCCAGCCAAATTGAAAAAGACATACTGAGTTTAAAAGACACTACTAGCAACGAAACATAGAATAGTTCTTCTTCCAAAAATAATATCGAAATCCTCCCTAGACCTGCTAAAAATAAAACACAACCTGAAAGCTCGGATTTAGAAAAATTAACTAAAGTCATTCAAAAACTTTCAAATCAAGTTATATATTTGAAAAGGACGGCCGAAAAAGATTCTTAGAGAAAAGGGCCTTACAAACCCCTGTTCAGGAAGCCTTTTCCAACCAACCGGCCTAATCCAAATACTGAGGGCCTTAATCTAGAAAGTCTGCAATTCGCCCTTCAAACAATTCTAGAAGCCCAGGATAACTTGATGCCTCCTGAGATTCCTGAGGAGGTTGTTGAAAAAGAGACAATTCAAGAAAAAGAATCTTCTCCAAAAAGTTTTGGACACTTCTCGGATAGCATCTTTCAAGCTAACTTCGAGATAGTACATCCCTAAAATACTAGGAGTAAGACATCAAACAAACCTTCTTCCGAAAACACTACGACTTTTCCCACGAAGCAATCTAAACCAGCTGAGACTAAGTAGAGTCATGTAAACCCCAACTTAGATTATGATTTATTTGAAGATCTAAAAAGTTAAGGGCTAACATTTATGTTTATGAGTTATTAAAATTTCCATTTCTGCTACAAAAAATGTTACAGAATATCGCAGAGAATAGCAAAAATGGTAATTTAAACAAGGTTGTCCAGAACAAAGTTCTTGAAAAGACTTCCTCTAAAAATAGTCCTGATCCTCACAACAAAGGAAGCCTTCCTGTAAATAATGTAACAAATGTCGAAAAATTAGCTTTAGAAACTGCGAGTAAAAAGCCACAAACTTCCACACTTAGTACTCGTAGGAATGTACCTCCATTTTTGTTAACTTTCGAAATATTTAATAGAAACGTGCACAATTGTATAGTAGACTCAGGAGAATCATCCAATGTGATGCCATGGTCTGTGTGTCAGAAGATTAACGCTGAAGTTGAACCATCCACTTTAAAAATCATCCAACTTGATCGAACTAGTGTTAAAGTCATAGGCGAATTAAGGAATGTGCTTATAAGATTATCGTCTAACCCCAAAGTTCATCAAGTTATTGATATTATTTTTGTGGATATTCCAGAAGTGTATGGTCTGTTTTTAAGCAAGGACTGGTAGGAGTAGCTACACGACTATTTCACGACAGATTGGTCTCACCTGTGGCTGCTAGAGAACGGCAAGCCCAACAAGATCAAGGTAAATCGTGAATGCTACCTTAAGTTCACGGTCACAGATTTGAATGATCCCAATGAGCCATTTACACCTTCTGTCGATTCACCCGAAATACAAGGGATGGATACCTTTTTCAAAAATTTCATGGCCGAGACTTCAGCTATCACCAACCCAGAACAACAGTCTGAGATTGTAGCATATGTGCAGCCATCAACTTCTACACAATGGTCTCATGCACTGGATAAAAATCAAATTTGGTCTCTGTACTTTGACGGGTCAAAGTCAAAAGAAGGAGCTGGTGCAGGCTACGTTATTATTGATCCCTCAGGTAACAAAACCTTGATTGCATGTAGATTAGAATTTGAATGTACTAATAATACAACAAAATATGAGGCTTTATTGCAAGGTCTCAGAAAAGCTTTAGATATGAACATTCAAAACTTGACTATCTTTGGCGATTCTGAAATCGTGGTTAGACAGGTAAGAGGTTNCCAACTTGATCGAACTAGTGTTAAAGTCATAGGCGAATTAAGGAATGTGCTTATAAGATTATCGTCTAACCCCAAAGTTCATCAAGTTATTGATATTATTTTTGTGGATATTCCAGAAGTGTATGGTCTGTTTTTAAGCAAGGACTGGTAGGAGTAGCTACACGACTATTTCACGACAGATTGGTCTCACCTGTGGCTGCTAGAGAACGGCAAGCCCAACAAGATCAAGGTAAATCGTGAATGCTACCTTAAGTTCACGGTCACAGATTTGAATGATCCCAATGAGCCATTTACACCTTCTGTCGATTCACCCGAAATACAAGGGATGGATACCTTTTTCAAAAATTTCATGGCCGAGACTTCAGCTATCACCAACCCAGAACAACAGTCTGAGATTGTAGCATATGTGCAGCCATCAACTTCTACACAATGGTCTCATGCACTGGATAAAAATCAAATTTGGTCTCTGTACTTTGACGGGTCAAAGTCAAAAGAAGGAGCTGGTGCAGGCTACGTTATTATTGATCCCTCAGGTAACAAAACCTTGATTGCATGTAGATTAGAATTTGAATGTACTAATAATACAACAAAATATGAGGCTTTATTGCAAGGTCTCAGAAAAGCTTTAGATATGAACATTCAAAACTTGACTATCTTTGGCGATTCTGAAATCGTGGTTAGACAGGTAAGAGGTTCTATCCACTGTCTGTCTCCGCATCTTAAAAGCTATCAATCCGAGGTATGGAATTTAATGAATAAGTTTTCTACTTTTAATATAAATTATATTCCTATATTGAATAATTATGAAGCTGATCTATTAGCTAACGTAGCTTCCAAACTCTTTCCTGCAGAAGGCTTGTCCCCGAACGCATTCTCCTTCGAACTGTTGTTCAGGCCATCTGTTCCCGACAACATCACGAATTGGAGAGTCTTCGACGAAGATCAGAATATTATTAGCTTCCTGCATATGGAAGGAACTTTTCAAGGCGCGTTGATCGACGAATGCACTCACGATGACAATTTGCGCGATTTCATGGTAATACCAGATCTGAGAACTCCTGAATCTTCATTGGACATGGTAAATTCAATCCCTAAATTTGTAGTTAGATTAGAGAAATTTTACGATCTTCAAGATAAATTCAAAAAAATGGTCAGCTGTAAAAACAATAGTTCCTCATTATCATATGAAAAAGTAAACTTAGGAACTAATGATAATCCACAGTGCATTAATTTAGGGGTGGGGTGTTCTGAACAAGAAAAAGATGCATTTATTAAATTGTTTAAAGAATTTAAAGATGTTTTTGCGTGGACGTATGATGACCTTAAAACTTTCGACCCCAACATCATACAACACGTCATTCCTATGAAACCCCAAACTTTACCCTTCCAACAAAACTTAAGAAAAATGCACCCTAAACTCAAACCGACCGTCAAAAAAGAATTAAATAAACTCCTAAATGCTAAGATAATTTTCCCAGTTAGGCACACTCAATGGGTTTCTAACCTTGTCCCTGTCCGGAAGAAAAGTGGGGAAATCCAACTATGCGTCGATTTCCAAAACCTTAATAGAGCGTCTGATAAAGACAACTACCCTGTCCCACCCATGGAACAGATCCTTCAACAAGTATCTGGTTCTGAAAGGCTATCCTTATTAGACGGTTTTTCGGGGTACAACCAAGTCCTGATGTCTCCTGCAGACCAACTTAAAACTACCTTCCGTACTCCATGGGGCACCTATGCTTATCGAAAAATGCCCTTTGGATTGATTAATTCCGGTGCCACTTTCCAAAGAGCGATGGATATCACTTTCCGAGGCTTAATCAATCAGTCTGTCGTAGTTTACTTAGATGATATTACTGTATTTTCCAAAAGCAAAAATGATCATCTATCTCATTTAAGAGTTGTTCTACAACGATGTCGTAAATACGCCATTTCCTTAAATCCTAAAAAATCCATCTTCGCAATTGAACAAGGTAAACTCCTAGGATTCATTGTGTCAAGCAAAGGGATGATTACCGACCCTGAAAGGACTCAATTCATCTCAAAACTTCCCCCTCCCACATCCAAAAAGTCTATGTAGTCTTTCTTAGGCCAGATAAACTTTGTCAGGAGATTCGTCCCCAGTTTCTCCGAGATGGTGAGACCTTTACAAAATTTAATTAAGAAAGACAAATAATATCATTGGGGACCCTTAGAAAACCAAGCTTTTAATGCAATAAAAAAGTCCATAATAGACGCTCCTTCTCTCATGAGCCCTGAATTTTTGCAAGATTTTACACTCTACACTTTTGCTTTTGACCGCTCCTACGCTACAGTCCTAACTCAAAGGAACGCTGAAAACAATGAAGTACCCATTGCCTTTATGAGATTTTCTTTCAAAGGCACGGAACTAAATTACCTAGCAGTAGACCAACAAGCCTACACTATTTTCAAAGCAGTCAAACACTTCCGGTCTTATCTTTTGAAATCCAGGACCAAAGTTGTTGTCCCTTACCCAGCCGTTAGGAATTTGTTAGTGCAAAAAGAGTTAAGTGAAAAGAGAGCGAACTGGGTTGCCTCCTTACAGGAGTATGACATAGAAATTACCCCAGGTCAGATAGTGAGAGGCCAAGGGTTATGCAAGTTAGTTGTTGATTCAACAGCAGGACAACAAGAAGAAAACGAACTGTCAAACCTAGAACAACACAACCAAAATGCAATCTGTTGTGCACAAAACTCTGTCAGTCCCTGGTATGACGATATAAAATTATGTCTTGAACATGGGTCAGCCCCCCGTCACCTAGATCCCACTAAAATAAGAGCGTTAATATTAAATTCTGCCTCCTTTCATTTGATTAATGGTGTTCTGTTTCGTCCAAATTTTGATGGCGTACTAATGTGCTGTCTTGAGAAAGACGAAGTAGAAAAAGTCTTACTAGAGTTGCATGCAGGAGAAACTAGTGGGCATTTTGGTGGTGACACCACTGCCCATAAAGTTTTGAGAGCCGGTTATTACTGGACCACACTTTTTAGAGATGCCCATGTCTTATGTCACAAGTGTATTGTTTATCAAAAAGCATCAGGGTGGTTACAGAAACCATCCTTTCCTTTGCAGCATGTTTCAGTAGACTCCCCTTTTCAGCAGTGGGGCCTTGACATTATAGGTCCAATCAATCCTCCATCCTCACAACAACATAAGTTTATCATAACAGCCATAGATTATTTCACCATGTGGTCTGAAGCTGCCACATTAAGAACTGTGAATACCAGTCAGGTAATTGCCTTTCTAAATTCAAACATTATTACTCGTTTTTGTATTCCTGACTGTTTAGTATTCGATAACGCTTCTTATTTTTCCTCTCTTGAGATGAGTGAATTTTCTCTAGAAAAAGGAATTAAATTGAAGTATTCTGCCAGCTATTACCCCCAGGGCAATGGATTGGAAGAATCAACAAATAAGAATCTGATTAAAATCATCAAGAGAACGGTGTCTGAAAATCACAAAAACTGGCACAATGCACTGTTAAACGCAATTTGGGATGATAGGGTAACACCAAAAACTGTTGTAGGTAACTCTCCCTTCTTTCTCGTTTATGGAAGAGAAACAATTCTGCCACCACACATTCTTCTTCCCTCACTGCAACTATCACAGAAAATACAGGAAGAAGATTGTCCCCCTTTGGAAAACTGAATTAACGCTTTAATGAAACTAGAGGAGGTAAGGGCCCAACCTAAACGTATGTTAGATCAACATCAACTAGTGGTCAAAAGCTGGTTTGATTCCACCTCTGCCTCTGATAGGAACTTTGAAGTAGGTGATCTTGTATTGAAATGGGACAAACCGCATGAGGGAAAGGGAGAGCACACGAAATTTCAGAACTTGTGGCTTGAACTGTTTTTAATTGCTGAAAAATTGGGTCCCATCTCTTTCCGATTAAAGAATTTAGAGGGACAGCCAGACACCTATCCGGTGAATGTCCAAGCTCTGAAAAGATATTTCACTTGATGACAACCCTTTGTATACTTTGTACATATTTTTCTTTTGTTTTCTTTTCTTTTACTGTTTGGATTTTGATTTTTTCCTTGTGCTTATCAGTGTTTTTGGAAATACACATACCTGCATGCTGAACTATTCAGACAAAGAAAACATAAAATTCTTTCACTGAAATGACTGCTGAAAAATTGTATAAACATCAATCATATGCTTCTGAAATTTACATCTGTGTTGGCAAAAAATGTTGTTTGAAAGAATGATCAGGGGATCAAATTTTGCTCAATTTTCAAAGTGCTTGGAATGCAACTAAAACAGTTCCATTGCATCCGTCTTGTCTTCCTGATTCCGACGGTATATTTACTTTGTCAAATGGACGTCGTATGGAGAAGATATCGTGATCTGTTCGCCAAGGCAAACATGCAAAAATTTTAGATGCTGACTGTACCAGTCCGTACAGTCTGATGTGGTAGGACCGTACAGACCGTATGACCGTACAATGGTGACATGGTAGGTTTTTTTTGGTTGATGATTAGCGAATCCGGGAGTGACACGTGTTCATTTATTGGCCAAAGGTACGAGGAAACGTGGCCCAACCCATGGGTGCCACATGTCACTCGTTGGTTGGTATATGATTTTTGTGTAAAATGTTATGGGAGTCCACGGGGTTCGACCCCCGGACCTCCCCCCATGTAACGCCTTTGTATAACCGTTCGACCAATGCGCCCACGCCATGTGACTTAATATATAACCCAATGCATTATTTATAAAGTCAAATCAATGTATAAATGGGTGGGGGTCGGGTCGAGGCTTAGCCCTGGCCCGTGGTCGTTTTCCATGTTATATGACCATGCCATATGTATTATAACCCGACCGTTGTATATACGCGTGAATTTTTGAACCTCGCCCGTGGTCTTGTTAAACCATATGACCATGTGTGGAGCGCGGGGTTAGTTCCAATGGTTGAAACGTAATAACCACCTTTTAACCAAGCGCGTGGTCATATGCGCCATGCGCCCAGGTGCCGAGGCGATTAGGGGCTGGCACACCCTTAACCATTCTACGGTTTGCACCATTGGCACGGTTGCGCCCGGTGCTAGGTTTTTGCACTTAAATAAGCGTGTGAGCCAGGTTCAATGAAGAAGGGTGCGAATTGTAGAACCAGAGACAGCAAGCTTGAAGAGGGAGACTTCCAGAAGGCCTAACTTCTTCGTTTTTCGACCGATTGAGGTGCCAAAAGAGCCCAGACAAGGGTTTTGGGACGCTGGGAAGCCATTGGAGCAGTCGGTTTGTCAGTTTGAGAATTGTAAGACATGTTTTTGAGCACTTTTTGAGCCATTAATAATAATGATCCATTGGAAGATGGACCAGGAGATGTAGCCCATAAGAGGGGTGAACTCCTTTATCAATTGTTGTGCTTATGTGTTTATGTTCATTGATTATGCTGCTATCTATGTGTAATTTTCATAAGTAATCCTTT
>SNQJ01S0136550.1:3400-21468 GCA_010110895.2 Picea sitchensis
CCATGCCAAAAACCACTCCAACCTTGCCACCATATATTCCAAATACAAACAATTCCAATTCATGTTCTGTCACCTTTGGAGGTCTACTATCCTAGAGCATTAAAAAGAACCAGTCTGTTTTCAAAGAATCACAAGGTCATTTTTGCATGCTATGTTCCATAGAGGAAAATGCAAATCTTTCCCCACTATTTTTCTACAGAATTTATTATTTCAGTATGCTATGGGAATAAGCCCTTGATACATGCTTTTGATGACATATAATATTCTCATATCTACAGGGAGAACAATATGGAAGCAAATTCCTTGTCTAAACAAGTTTTGACAGTGGAAGAAGGGACCTGGGAGATACTGGAAGAAGAGGCTAGTATTCTTCAACCAATCACAATAAAACCCCTTCATGTTATTTCATTCTGTTTCTTATTTCTGTTTTTATCAGAACTTCTTTAGGAATGATGCTTTGAGTCATTGTTAGTACCATAAAACTAGGTAAAAATACCTTTGAATCATTTCCATTACCAGAAAATGGGGGCGAAAAACCTATGAATCATTGTCATTACCAAAAAATTGACGCGAATGGGAGGATCTGGTTCGAATTTTAAGGGGCGAAAATGGATTTCCATGCTCTTCCCTCACAAATATATGTGGGCTAAGGGTTATATATATATATTTGAAAATAAATTTGGGGATATATATATATTGAAACCCAAAAAACCTCTTTATGTAAACAATTCGCCCAACCAAAATTCCAAACCTCTTAATTTCTCCCATCGACGAAATTTCACCCCTAAAATCACCTATGATGATAGGTGTCACAATGATCAGGGAGAAAATGGGAATCCAACGAGATAGGTCTAAAATAAGGGTCTGAGGAGGTAAAAAAAGGTTAAAAATGATAGGTGTCAACGATCTAGGAGAAAAGGGGAATCCAATGAGATATGTCTCAAAGTACTTTCCCTTTTTCTTTTTTTCTTTTTTTACTTCACTAGGGTTTTATGCAGATATGAATAATACCGTAGTATTGAAATGCCCAAATTCTTAACAGAAAAAATGAAATAAATTTATAGTAATTTTTGCAACTCGAATGCAGGAGGAAAGGTTGTAGGGAAATAGATCTTCTCTATTCCTTTTCTGTTTGTAATTTTTGCAACCTGAATGTTGGAGGAAAGGTTGCACGAAAATAGATCTTCTCTGTTCTTTTTATGTTTTGTTTCCTTCCCAAGCGTTAGGGTTTTCAGGGTTCCGACAGAATAGGGTTTTCCCTGTGCTATATCTCTCTGATATATGTGTGGGGTCCAATAGTAGTACTCGACCCAATATATCAGGGCACTAACTAAGGAGGCTAGATCGTACCCTTAGCCATACTACCCGATTACCCAGGTACTATAGAGTATCTTCTTGAGTGTTGTTCTCAGTGGCACTATAACATTCAAGCGACTGGTTGGTTGATCTATGAATGGTTTCAGGATATCTAGGGGGTCTCCCAATATACCATAGATACGTGGAAGCACAAGTTCATATACAGTTTGTTGACGATAAAACTCACAATGAGGATTTCACTTGCAAAGTATTGCTAAAGCCTATTATTTAAACTAAGCTAATGATATATAATACTAGTAGGTGGGATTCCCTTGTAGATTGGAGGATCATATGAGGTTCTTATTTGATATTTATGCTATTTTTCGACACTTCTTACATGGTTCTACATGATTAATGACGAAATATTGGTTCTGTTTGCATCATAATGGCAGATGGATAATGGTTTTTATGTGCTTGTTTCGTTACTCTAAGCTCTAAATTCCATGTATGAATAGATTATATTCACTGTTATTGCATTTCTATTGGTGCCATGATTCATCAAATGTTACACCTACACAAGACAAATGTTAGTTATAACAAGAGAAAAAATCAATATGGAATAAATCCAAGAAAAGAAATTATGCTATGCTATGCTATACTATGTGTAATTGAAATTTAAAAAGGTTGATGTTAGTCCTAACTAGAAATGTTAGTGGCTATACAATTTTATTGAGTCATATGAGGCACATGTGATATATGTTATAGTATGTTTTGGAAATGGTTAATATGGATTGGGTGGCACATTTGGCAAGCAATGTATGCAAGATTCGATGCATGGATTAATGGCATGGATTAATGGTTGGCTGGCTGGCGTGTACTACGTAATTGAATGAGAGGGAGGATGGAAGCAACGTGCAGTAAATGCATGTCACTCCATACTTCTTCCACTGAACGTCACCATAGATTGGTTATTGTTCATTTGATTTTTTCCTCTGGTTAAGCTCCAAGAATAAGGCATGGAAAGAACTGTTCGACCAACTCACATTTTTAAGGTCATTGGTTACATGTATGGTTCTTTTCTCCCATCCATGAATTTGTTTTGTAATGAAATAAACATCATCTCGGTAATGTGTTGGTTTGTGTCTTATGTGAGTTTGGAAATTGTGTAAACACGTGGTGTTTTCTCTGGAATGACTCTGGGTGTTATTCAGTTGCAAATGGAAAAATTGATGGTTGGAGTTGTGGTTTCATTGGTTGTTTTGTGTGGTGGTAACTGTAATGCCTCTATGTTGTCTTTATGGGGATTTTTGTTGGAGGGTTTCACTTTGTTTAGCCTTGTCATCCACCTCCTCACAGTTGTGGTAACTATATCTAGTTTTATTTGGTGTTATGGGGTTGTTTTGTGTATTTCAAACCACTTTTCGGCTACTGTATATCTTTTCACTTGTTCGTGGTTTTATTATTTTGGTATTGGCATTAACACAATTGGTTATTGGGTGGACATTACACCAAGAAGTATGATTTAGGGTTATTGGTAGTACCCAGACCTGCATTTCCATCGACATTGCTATAAGTGGTTCGACTCTTTTGAAAAGCACGAGGATTATGCCTCTGCGTGTTCTTGGTGTTTGTTACTATCCAATGAGCAATAATTGCTCCTCTGCATTGTTTCCTACCTTACCTGGTTTCGAACTGTCACCCTATTTGACAAAGCTAAAGGTTATGAAGCTTGTGTGTCCACCATGCTTGTCTCAAAGGGTTCTCACCTGCCATTGATATGGTCGACTCCAGTCTCCCTTTGTTTTGATGATCGAGCGAACCCTTGACTTTTTATTGTATTCATTAGTACAAAGCCCAATTTTGATTAACCCAACAGTCACATTCTGTCGGTTATCTTGTTGACTGTCATAGTTTGTTGAGTAGTATTAACTGTGTTTTTGATTATTGGATCGTCTCTGTTTCATCGCGTGGTTGGAGAGTTGTAATTAGAAATGATAATTGTTATACAATCGATGCCTCCTTTTGTTGTGTCAATTGAACCGATAACTCATCATTGTTATAAATTGATTGATTGGGAGTAAACAAAAATGGATAGTGACAGATATGACTCTTTTTGCATGGTCTGTGTGTTCCTACAACATGGTATAAATTGAGTTTGGTGGTTGTTGTGTGTTTAATATGTCCCGATCAGGATCGTTACAATTGGAAATTTGATGTCAGAGACTTGGTTGTTTTCTATGTATGGTTATGGAGACATCGTGCATTGTTTTGTTTGATTGAACCAACAAAAATGAAGCATGAGGATTTTACATTATGATTTCATTGAAAATTTATTGGTTAATGTTGTCCAAAAAATGGATTCGGTCATGTTTTAAAAGAGTCTGTTGAACTCTTGAAAGACATGTGTCTATGTTTGATTTGAATATTTGGAATTTATGGACAGTGGTTGATATTTTCTGAATAGAGTTAAAGCAATATGACTGTGTTCATTGGAATTTTGTTTTAAATATAAAATGGAAGAAATGAGAGGAAAAAAAATTCTTTATACAAAATGTTTGAAAGGCATATTGATTTTGAGTATGATGACATTGTGTTAATTAAAAGTGTTGAAGATTTAAATGTGGACAGTGAACAAGTGTTAACACACAATAATTGTTTAATTGATCAAAGTAATTGTTTAGTTGGTGTTGGATTGTTTGCATTAAATACATAATTGTTTTATGGATTACTTAATTGATTTTACAAAAAATATTCGCTCTTTTCCCTACCATTATTTCACTTTTCACACATTACAATCCCCTCACCTTCCCATATTCATTATCCACTCCCCGTTCCTAAAATTTAATTACAGTTAAGGGAAACTTTGTATTATGACAATTAAAGAGATTTCACAGGGATGAATTACAGTGATATATCTTTTGGGTTTACGATACAGTTGATTGTTTGATGTTTGTGAGAAGTAATCATGATCTTTTCCCCCTCATTTTAACATTTTTCACTCAATACAACCCCTCGCATGTCCCAGAACCCTTGTTCACTCCCTGCTCATTAACAACTATTAAACTAATTGTATGGATTGGATTGCATGAGTCTAATATGTTGCTAGGCCAAATTTTATTTCATGTTTAAAAGTGTTGTCATGTATGGTTGCTAAAGAAACTATTTTCTAATCAATAATGCATACAAGAATGAGATTTTTCAGTAGAGGTAGCCATGGAAGGGGTAACTGAGGAAGAGGTAATTGGAATAGGGCCCTAGAAGGGCAAGATTATCTATACACTTTGATGCAGACTCACAAGAGTTAGGCTAGCTATTTCAAGCTGGGTTTTTTAACTTGATTGGGCAAGGAGTGGTCTAACCTAGGCCTAAAAGGCCTCCCTTCCAAGCCCCACAGATTCCTGGTATCCCCATGCCTCCTCATGTCTCACTGCTATCTAAAGTTCCCGAAAACGACAGATGGCAAGAGATTGTCCACTCGGTAGTATCCCAACATCCTGGCTGGCCTAACTTGTCTTTACCTGCTCCCCCACCTATCAATAAAATTATCCAAGATGCCCCTGTCCACTCACCAGTTTAGTCTTCCCATGCAAGAAAAAGGTTGAAAACTAAGGCCCACCATACTCCTGACAAAGGAAAAGCCACTGTTACCCCTTCCTCACCCTCGAATGACTCTGATAAATCTGTGTTCTCCCACATGCATATGAGAGATGATTTATCTCCTCTGATCAATGAGATTAGGCCTAAATTCTCCACACAACCTAAGGCACATTTAGAGAGATTATAAGGTGACAACAACAACAAGAGAAGGATTGCCTCCCAGAGTGGAAAATATGGATTTTAAGTTTTTATTTATTAATTGTTGAGAACAATTGCCTTCTGAAATTTTGGACAACACACTATTTTTTGGACATATGGGTAATATGTTTTTGGAAATAATTTCAATTATCATTGAGGTAAATTGTCAAATATGAATGTGATGGGAGTCACAAGGAGGGATTTTTTTTTTGATTAACTAGTTGTGTTATGTTTGTTAAAAACTAAATGGAGTCACAAGGGGTCCCACCTACTAGTTATTATTTATTTAAAAACCCTTATTATGATTTATTACTTTTCCCCCTTATCTAAAAAGTTGGTTGAGTTTTAGTTAACTTAACTAAATAAGTAGTTCAACTACTTCAACCAATTCTAAATTGCTTAAAGACAAAAGGAAAAGAAGGAACAAGAGGAGAATAGAAGGAGAAGCATACTAAGGTTTTCTCTTTGAGTTTTGTTGAGATAATTCAATTTTAATTCATTCCTTAATTCATTAGAAGCCTAATTCTTTTTTATCATAGAAGGGTATTATTTTCGACAACAAGATTCAAGGTTGAAATACATCATTCAAAAACTTGTTTTTCAGAGGTGTTGATCTATCTTTGATAGTCTGTGTAGACTTGTCTGTTTGTGAATTAGTTTTCATGATTGACAAAGGCTATTGTGCAGAGTCGAGTGGGCAACAATCTATAGAAATCTAATCCATATTTTAAAGTTCAGTTTTTTACTTTCTGTTAGAGGCCCTTTTGTATGTTTCATCGGGGACGTCTAAGTTTGAATTTGGTCCAAAACTTCCTCAGGAAATTTTGTAAAGAGAACAATTCTTTGATGAATTGGAATGAAATAAAGGATTTATTTATGTCTCATCTATTTTGATTATTGACTTGGTGTCTTTACTTATATCTCTATATTTATTTCAACATCTGATATGTTTAGAAAATTACATAAATAATGATTTTTTTAGCAAGCTTTTATTTATAAAAAAAATAGCCTAAGCACTTGTAAACAATACTTGTGAATTAGGATAACATTTTTGATGGCTATAAACATAGGGTTATATTCCCGTCTATCTTTCTTTAGCCAAGAAAGATCTGAAAATGCTTGAGTACGATAATTTCATATCTTTTCCTCAACATTTATTTGGTGACCATACTGGGGAGATCTTCAATATCTCTTTGGTTAATTTTTATGCTTGATTAGCATCAAATACATCTATTTTTCTGATATTGACTCTTTGACTATTTTATTTCTTAATGAATGCACCTGTTGCAAGCAACCCAATATTGAGCCCGGTCTTCAAGATCATACCGGCATTGCTTTGAATTTGTTTAACACTATTTTAGACACTACCAATACTCGGGCTGAGCTTAATCATTCATGGGCATCAATTGAATGAGATATTAGTGCCCAAGAACGTTGGGAATCTAGACTTAGACAACCTAGAAATCAGCAGTAACCTTCTTGTTCCTTCAACTTTGGCCTTCCTTTCATGTCCTTAGACTCTCATGTTTCTAGGAGAAGAAGAGGCTTATCACTTGAAATTAATCCTATTGCTGAAATAGGAAGAAGGAACGTGGTGTTATCAACCCAACAAAGTGCTCTAAGGATAACCTTGTCTGATTCATCCAGTTCGTCTTTCTCTCCCTCATCTATCATCGATAAGATGGAATCTAGTGGTGGCTCTGGTGGCACTGGAAGTGTTTCCCCTTCTCAGTCTTCAGCTTCGTCAGTGACTAGTAGCTTATATTGTCACCATATCCCTGTCCAATCTACCACAAATCCTACCAAAGTCATTAAAAAGTATGGGATTTTTCAGTTTGAAGAATATGCCACAACCACACTGTGGCATGTTTCCTCTCCTCTTAAACTAGCACCTGCTACTCGTCCACTTCCTAAATTAAAAGAGCATCTTCCTAGGTTTTCGGGGAATAACACTGTCACTACAAATGAACACCTGGTGGCATTTTCTAATGCTTGTCACAACATAAGATCCAATGACAACGATACTTGCATGCGCTTATTTGTCAATTCCTTCGAAGGAAAGGCTGCGGCCGATTTCTTTGACCTTCATCCTAAGATTCTGTCTACTTGGGAGGAGTTAGTTTATTGGTTCAAGTCCACCTATGGGCAATCTAAAATCCCAGCTGAGCAGTTATGGGAATACAATAACATCGCTTATAAGAATGGCAAGACCATCAATTCATTCAACTTGCGTTTCACTAAGTTATACAATAAAATCCAGGAACTCATTCAACCTCAGAACCAAGCCTCTTTCATGCATTACCTTCCTTATATCGTCATAGGCTTGAGGAAAAATCCATTGATAACCTTAGTTCCGCTCTGCATACTTGTTTAGAGTATGAAGAATAGCTTGAAAGAACAGGTCTTCCTCAGGGATAATCGATTAAACAAACAAACATGTCCACCCTCTTACAGATAGTCCAAGACATGAATAATTGTATGATAGTGTATGAGCGAAAAGGAAATGTCTCCCCTCTCACCCCTGGAGCTTCATCCTCTTCTGCACCCCCCTTTATACATCCAATTGTAAATAATTTCCAGCCTAAAGTTATCATGCCTCAAAGTTAGTGGAAATTTTGTGAGGAACACCACGAGGAAGCCACATGTGAGGCAAGGAAGAGTGCCACAGATAAGATCTTTGGTAAAAGACCAGAAAATACCATCATTGTCCTAGATTTTGCAGAGCCAGAAGATGTCATGATCATCAATACTAGGAACAAATCCTACGCTTCCAAAGGAAAATATGATCCTCTCCACAATTCTTCTATCCCAAGATCATCCTCACCAACTGCTACTGTTCAGGTTCCTAAAGTTCCTGACAATCAAGGAATTACCTCCCCTCTACCCTCTTCCAAATACAATATTCTGAATCAGTTGGTCAACATCAAAGAATATGCAACCCTTCTGGACATAGTTTCCATCCCTGAACAATAAAGGCATCTAAAACAATTCATGGAAGGAAAATATTTCATTGTGTCCAACCTCTCTGAAGAGGTAAATGAAGAGGATTCATTTGTAAATAAAGTAGGTGTAAATAACTTTAGATACCCTGTAAAAAATCCCGCTTTTTATATTTCTGTAAAGATTATGGATAATATCGCCCATTGTTGCCTCATTGATGGTGGTTCGGGCCCAAGTGTGATATCAAATATTATTATGGAAGAGCTAGGCTTGTCTTGTACAAATGAAAACACCAAGAGCATTCTCTCTTATAATAGTCTACAACAAATGACCATATGTGAGATTAAAGATGTGACCTTAGTTTTGTGCACCCACCCTGAAATAAGGACAACCCTTAACATTCAGGTAATTGATATGCCAATAAGAAATTACTCAATCATCTTGGGAAGAGATTGGCAAGCTTTGACAGGTGGATACCTCTCAATCGATGAGACACACTTATCTGTTCCTTGGAATGGTAAAAAAATTATATTCCTTAGAGAGGGAAAGATTTCACCTTACATAGAGAGTGTCCCACAACCTAATGTGAACTATATCAAAGAGGAGATAGGGGTGTATTCCATCTTTTCTGAGGAAGATAACATTCCCCTGAAACAAATTGATTTGGATGATGGTATGTGGCACATGCACTTTGATGGTTCATGCTCTAGTGAAGGTAACAGAGCTGGCATAATCTTGTACTCTCCTRTGGGGAAAATTCATAACTTTTCTTACAGGTTGGAGTTTTCTTKCACAAATAATGTCACTGAATTCAAAGCTTTATTATTAGGCATTGAAAACACCTATAATATTGGTTGTGGTCACCTCTCCGTTTTTGGAGATTCTGAGCTTGTTGTGAACCTTGTACGTAAGATATACTCTCCTAGCAACAAGTTGATGAAACGATATACCCATATTATTTGGGCACTTATCTTGAACCTATTATCTTTTAACATCACTCATGTTAAGAGGGATTTGAACTCGATGGTTGATCGATTAGATATTTTTGTAGCCTCTCCTAATCAACAACTTCTGCCACACATACCTGATTGTACTTTTCAATCACTATATCGTCCACATATCCCAGACAATACAGAATCTTGGCAGGTCTTCCCTAGAGTTGAAAGTATCTATTCTTTCATTCAAAATGAACCTTATAATCCCAAGGAAATTATATCCATATAATATAACAAGATTCCTAAAGTCTTGACTCCTCTAGTGAGTTCGTTTTCATCGAGTGATGTAGGAAAAATAGAGAAACATGAAGAAGAGGAGTCAAAAAGGAAGGTGGGTGAAACCATTTCATTGAACATTGAAGTCTCCAAAGAATTTTAAAATAGGTGCCCAATGTTCTGATGAAGAGAAAATAAAGTTTGCCAAGCTACTTAGTGAATTTCAAGATGTTTTTGCCTGGTCTTATGAGGATATTCATGGTTTTGATCATGTTCTTATACAATGTGTCATCCCCATCAAGGAAGGAATAAAACCATTTAGGAAAAAACAAAGACCTATCAACCTTGCACTGGAAGAAACTATTCGAAGGGAGTAGTAAAAATTCTTGAAGGTTGGAATCATCTTTCCGATCAAACCCTGAATGGGTTTCCAAATTGGTTCCTGTTTGGAAGGTGACTGATCATATTAGATTTTGCATTACTTTTCGCACATTCAATCCGGATATTATGAAATATCACTTTCCTCTCCCTAACATGGAAACGATTCTGCAGCAAGTTGCAAGGTCATAGATGATGCCCTTACTTGACAGTTTTTCTGGTTTCAATCAAGTCAGGATGAAAAGAGTAGATGCATACAAAACCACCCTTGTTACTCCTTGGGGTATCTTCACTTACGGACGTATTCCTTATGGATTATCTATTACAAGTACCACTTTTAAAATATCTAGGAAAATAAATTTTGACGATTTGATTGGTAAGGTTATTCATGTTTATCTTGATGATCTAATTGTGTACTTTAAAGGGCTATCAATTGTCTCAAAATTTCAAAATTTATGGTTGGGTCCTTTCAAGATCTCTTTTGTCCTGGGTACTAACTCTTACATTATAAAATATTTATAGGAGCGATTGCTCTCCTACAACACTAACGGTTCTCACTTGAAACATTACGTGGAACAAACTTGAAAAGTTTTAACGCTGTTTGGATTTTTTGTATATTAGTAGTCTAGTTTTGCTTTCATTTTTCCATTGTTTTTCATTTCTACTTTTATAGTAGTTTGATTTCTTCTTTCCTTTTAAATATCTTCCTGCTACTTTTACATTTCTGTCATTTTATTTCTGTTGTTTTAAATTTCGTAATCTTATTTATGTCATGATTTTTACTGCTTTTTATCTTTTTAACTGATTTTGGTCAAGAATAAGTTGTTGGATCAATTCTTCCACAGTGACACTCCTGCAAGATATTGTTAGTCAATAACAATCAATCTTACACAACTGTTACGATGTTACCCCTGAAAGCACACTTGAATTTGTTATCTGCTTTCACTGCTGTCTTATAAAGAAATTGGTTATCCCTTGCTTCTGCTTTCCATTTCTTCATCCATCTGAGAATTAAAAGAGAAAGTCCATACATTTTTATCCTTGAAGTAAGAGAAAATTATGGTTGAATGATTATGCATATAGGGATAAACCCCTTCATACTTAACATTTTAATGAGTTATTCTCAAATTCCTGGTCATTTTTCCATTAAATCCGCTCACTTCCCCCTATTACATAATTATCCCGGTTATTTCTTCTTGATATGTTGTTCTTGGTCTGCGAAACCATATGTTCTGAGTTGTTAATCTGTTGGAAACAAATTTCCCTGTGGAGTCGCCAGTTTGTTGACGATAAAAATCGCAACGAGGATTTTGCCCGTAAAGTATTGGTAAAGCCTATTATTTAAACTAAGCTAATGATATATAATACTAGTAGGTGTGACCCCCTTGTAGATTGGAGGATCAGATGAGGTTCTTATTTGATATTTATGCTTCTGTTCGACACTACTTACAGGGTTCTACATGATTGAATACGAAATTTTGGTTATGTTTGCGTCATAATGGCATATGGATAATGAGTTTTATGTGTTGGTTTCGTTACTCTAAGCTCTAAGTTCCATGTATGAATGACTTATATTCACTGTTATTGCATTGATATTGGTGCCATGATTCATCACATGTTACACTTGCATAAGACACATGTTATTTATAACAAGAGAAAAAATCAATATCGAATAAATCCAAGAAAAGAAACTATGCTATGCTATGCTATACTATGTGCAATTGAAATTTAAAAAGGTTGATGTTAGTCCTAACTAGAAATGTTAGTGGCTATATGATTTTATTGAGTTATATGAGGCACATGTGATATATGTTATAATATGTTTTGGCAATGGTTAATATGGATCGGGTGGCTCATTTGGAAGCAATGTATGCAAGTTTCGATGCATGGATTAATGACATGGACTAATGGTTGGCTGGCTGTCGTGTACTACGTAATTGAATGAGAGGGAGGATGGAAGCGATGTACAATAAATGCACATCACTCCATAATTCTCCCACTAAACGTCACCCTATCTTGGTTATTGTTCATTTGGCTTTTTGTTGTGGTTAAGCTCTGAGAATCAGGCGTGGAAAGAACTGCTTGACCAACTTGCATTTTTAAGGTCATTAGTTACAGGTATGGCTCTTTTCGCCCATCCATGAATTTTCTCTATAATAAAATAAACGTTGGCTCGGTAATGTGTTGGTTTGTGTCTTTCGTGATTTTGGAAACTGTGTAAATGCTTGGTGTTTTCTCTGGAATGACTTTGGGTGTTATTCGGTTGCAAATGGAAAAATTGAAGGTTGGAGTTGTGGTTTCATTGGTTGTTCTGTGTGGTGGTAACTGTGATGGATCTCTGTTTTCTTTATGGGGATTTTGGTTGGAGGATTTCACTCTGTTTAGCCTTGTAGTCCGCCTCCTCACAGTTGTGGTAACTGTATCTGATTGTATTTGGTTTTATGGGGTTGTTGTGTGTATTTTGAACCACTTATCGGCTACTGTATATCTTTTCACCAGTTTGTGGTTTTATTATTTTGGTATTGGCATTAACACAATTGGTTATTGGGTGGCCATTACACGAAGAGGTAAGATTTAGGGTTATTGGTAGTACCTGGGCATGCAATTCCATCGACATTTCTATAAGTGGCTTGACTCTTTTTAAAAGCGCGGGGATTATGCCTCTACGCATTCTTGGTGTTTGTTACTATCCACTGAGAAATCATTGCTCCTCTGCATTGTTGCATACCCTGCCTGGTTTCGAACTGTCACCCTATTTGACAAAGATAAAGGTTATGAGGCTTGTGTGTCCATTGTGTTTGTCTCGAAGGGTTCTCACCTGCCATTGATATGGTCAACTCCAGTATCCCTGTGTTTTGATGATCGATCGAACCCTTGACTATTTCTTGTATTCATTGGTACAGAGCCTGATTTTGATTAACTCAACAGTCACACTCTGTCGGTTATCTTGTTGAATGTCATAGTTTGTTGAGTAGTATTAACAATGGTTTTGATTATTGTCTCGTCTCTGTTTGATCGCGTGGTTGGAGAGTTGTAATTGGAAATGATAATTGTTATACAGTTGATGCCTCCTATTGTTGTGTCAATTGAACCAATTACTCAACATTGTTATCAATCGATTGATTGGGAGTAAATGGAAATGGAGAGTGACAAAGATGACTCTTTTTGTGTGGGTGTTCCTACAACGTGGTATAAATTGATTTTGGTGGTTGTTGTGTGTTTCATATGTCCCGATCGGGATCGTTACAATTGGAAATTTGATGTCAGAGACTTGGTTGTTTTCTGTGTATGGTTATGGAGACATTGTGCATCGTTTTGTTTGATTGCACCAACAGAAATGAAGCACGAGGTTTTTACATTATGATTTCATTGAAAATTTATTAGTTAATGTTGTCAAAAGAATGGAATCAGTCATGTTTTATAAGAGTCTGTTCAACTCTTGAAAGACCTATGTCTATATTTGATTTGAATATTTGGTATTTATGGATAGTGGTTGATATTTTTTGAACAGAGTTAAAGAAATATGACTATGTGTTCTTTGGAATTTTGTTTTAAATATAAAATGGAAGAAATGAGAGGAAACATAATTATTTATACAGGATGTTTGAAAGGAATATTGATTTTGAGTATGATGACACTATGTTAATTTAAAGTGTTGAATATTTAAATGTGGACAGTGAACAATTGTTAACACACAGTAATTGTTTAATTGATCACACTAATTGTTTAGTTGGTGTTGGATCATTTGCATTAACTACATAATTGTTTTATAGATTACTTAATTGATTTTATGAACAATATTTGCTCTTTTCCTTACCATTATTTCACTTTTCTCACTTTACAATCCCCTCGCCTTCCCATATTCATTATCCACTCCATGTTCCTAAAATTTAATTACATTTAAGGGAAAATCTGTATTATGACAATTAAAGAGATCACACAGTGATGAATTACATTGATATATCTTTTGGGTTTACGATACAGTTGATTGTTTTATGTCTGTGAGAAGTAATCATGATCTTTTACTCCTCATTTTAATATTTTTCTCTCAATACTACCCCTCTCATGCCCCAAACCCTTGTTCACCCCCTGCTCATTGAAAACTATTAAACAAATTGTATGAATTGGATTGCATGAGTCTGATATGTTGTTGGGCCAAATTTTATTTCATGTTTAAAAGAGTTGTCATGTATGGTTGATCCATATGGATATCAGTGACCACCCACCTTTTCCAACTGGCTCAAAACAGTTTTCTGACAATTTTGGCAATTTACTATTTTTAGCAGTTTTAACTTCCGGGGCCATTTTGAGGGCCTAAATGAAGGTTTTTCAGGATTGATCTCCTCAATGATAGCCTAAGGAAGAATTAAGCCCCCAAAATGAATATCCTCGACGATACCTTTCCAACGTTCTATCACACGCCTAAAAGAGAGATCGTATGCAAACGTTACGACCTCGGGAAGTTGATGTACTAACTTACCCAAACAAGGCCCACATGACTTTTGTCGCTTCATCTCCTAGGGTTAGGTTTTTGGATGTCTAGGGTTTTTGGCATTCTTGATAATTGTAAAAAGGCCTTCAGAGCTGCATTGTAACTTTATTCTTGTGAATGTGCACTGTCGTCACATCTCTTCTCAGAGATAAGCCACCATCATTCCAGCAAGCTTGTTTCCGCTGCATTTTACAGTTTCAACTTATTTCGTTATTGAATAGAAAAACAGTTTTACTGTATCTCTGTTATTTTTTGTTAAGCACCTGTTAATAATCTGTATTCATTTCATTTTTCTCATAAAATATGGATCAGTGGTATCAGAGTGGTCTTCTCCTTGTCGTCTTAATGCATGTCCCCAACGAGGTTGGAGTACAAAGAGTTGGGTCTCGAGCTTGTTTCTCTTGAGGAAAGAAGCTCTCACACACCCAAGCGACCTCCCATGGAATGAAAAAATAAATATGATGGGACATGAGATCCTTTCAAACTGTTGATTTATGAAGCCCTCACGCAACAGAGGAATGAGATGATGGATAGTTTCGCGCAAATCCTTCGGCGGCTACCAACATGGGACGCATCTTCTTCGAATGGAGGCACCACCCCTTTCAAGGTACAAATAAACTTCAATATTCATATATTTTAAGGTCATATAAATGAATATGTTGTAGACAAGTGGTTGAATCTACTAGAAGGTTATTTTTCTGTCCATAACTTTTCGAATAAAGAAAAGATTACTTTTGTGCTCCTCAAAGCCATTCCCCATGTCAAATATTGGTGGGAAACTTTCTGTGAGAAAAAGGAAACAGAGGAAACCTCATTATTTTCAGTCACGGACACCTAGGAATCCTTCAGGGATGTTATTAAGGAACAATACTACCCTGTCGGAAGTTATGACAACCTATATACCAAATGGACCACACTGCGGCAAGAAAGAGACCAAGGAGTGCCAGATTTCACAAATATCTTCCATGCCTTGCGCACAAAGTTGGGTATCAAAGATTCAAAGCGACATCTAGTGCTCAAGTATCACGGTGCTCTGCATAGATACATCCAGATCGAAATGGAATTTCTAGACATCTCATCCTTGGGCGCGGCCTACTGATATGCTGTCAAAATTGAGCAGAAGCTCAAACAAAAGATGCTGCAATTTGGGCCTGGGAACCCCTCACAACAAAAGCTAGGAAAGGGCAGCCCCAACCCACCAAAAAAAGGACAGAGCAAAGTATCAGGACAACCAGTCCAAGCCGCAAGAAAAGAAGGACACCGGAAAGACAAAGAAAGATACCGGGAAGTGGTGCAACTTCCGTAAGAGCCCTTGGCATAACACTGCTGACTGCCACTCAAAGCATTCACTGGTGGCCGAAGTGAAAGCCTCTGTATCAGATGCATATTATGACTCTAATCCAGAACAAAAAAGGGGAAGATAGATCATTGACGTGGAACCCAGTGCCACCGTTGCTACCACCAAGCTCCAGCCTCGTGAACCAGACGAGCCAGAAGAAGGAGAGCGCCTCTTCCATTCATAGATGTGGGTAAAAGGCACCCCACTGCACTTCATCATTGATAGCGGTAGCTAGAAGAACCTCATCTCAGTAGAGGTCTTCAAGTAGCTAGCCCTGCCAATAATGCCGCACCCACAACCGTACACCATTGGATGGCTCCGCTAAGGAAGCGATCTCTGTGTCAGCCAACAGTGTCGACTGTCGTACGACATCAAGCCCTTCAAAGACGAGGTATTGTGTGATGTTGCTCCTCTCGAAGTTTGTGATGTTCTTTTGGGCAAACCTTATTTATGGAAACGTCATGCTGTATATGAGTCTAGGCCTCGTAGTGTTATTATTACTTTGAACAGGAAATTGTACAGGATACCCAAGGTAGTCCCACCTAGTGCTATTTCCTTGATCTCTGCTAAGCAATGCAGGAAGGTCATCTCTCAGATGGGGAAGTTTGTCTTCTTCATGATTCACTCTCAGAATAAGCGAAAGATCACAGCCACATCCAGGGTCTCTGCGGCCAACCTCTCCACACAACAAAAGCAAGTAGATAAGGTCGTGGAAGAATACTCGGATATCTTCTCCTCACCTACAGGGGTACCTCTGCACTACCAGGTCAAGCACCCCATCGATCTGACCACCGATGCACCGCTACCCAATGGGCCAGTCTATCATCACTCTTTGTTAGAGAATGAGGAGATCAAGTGACAGATCTAAGAACTGCTCCACAAGGGGCACATCTTCCCCAGCTGATCACCTTACGGGAGCCCAATCATGCTGGTACAGAAGAAAGATGGGACCTGGCGACTCTGTAATGATTACCGGGCTCTGAATAAAATCACAGTCAGAAATTGGTACCCAATTCCCCGAATCGATGACCTCCTTGATCAACTCACAGGGGCCAAATAATTTAGTAAGATTGATCTGAATTCTGGCTACCACCAGGTCCCGATAGAACAGACAGATGTATGGAAGACCAGATTTAAGTAAAAGGAAGGCCTTTTTGAATGGTTGGTCATTCCCTTTGGTTTGAAAAATGCTCCAGCCACTTTCACGAGGATGATGGACAATATCCTGTGACCATTCACCAATAATTTTATAGTGGTGTATCTGGATGACATTCTAATTTACAACAAGACTTGGGTCGAACACTTGCAACATATTCAACAGGTTTTGCACACCCTGCGGCAACACAAGCTATATGCCAACTTGGAAAAATGCTCCTTTAGCATGGACAGGGTCCATTACCTGGGCTAAATAATTGATCAACATGGCGTGCATGTGGATCTAGCCAAGATACAAGTCATCTATGACTAGCCATCCCCAACAACACTCACTGAGCTTCAGAGCTTCTTGGGCCTTGCCAATTTCTATAGCAGGTTCATGTTGGGTTTCTCCCATATTGCATGGGCCCTCAGCCAAATACAGGGGTGGTGGTAAGGCGAAATTTGTGTGAGGCCGGTCCCAACAAAAAGCGTTCGATGATTTGAAGCAGTGATTGTGCTCAGGCCCAGTACTTTCACTACCAGACCTGCAACATCCTTTTGAGATCGAGACATATGCTTCAGACTATGTTGTGGGCACTGTTCTCAATCAGCACAACCACCTTGTGGTCTATCATAGTGAGACACTGTCAGATACTGTCCTTAAGTACCCTACTTACGACAAAGAAATGTAATCCATGTTGCAAGCATGCCGCCAGTGGAGACATTACATTCTTGTGAATGAGACAGTCATCCACACTGATCATAAGCCACTATAGTTCATGCAGACACAGGGAAAATTACAGAATGACTGCCATCAAAAGTGGTCCACATACTTGCAGCAATTCCACCTCAACATCAAGTGTAAAACAAGAAGCACTAATCGCATTGCTGATTGCCTCAGTAGATCGCCAGTCATGGAACTCACCACAGTGCTAGACTCTTGTGGCCATGAGACATTTGGATGGCCCCAAATCTGTGAGCCAGACCCTGACTTCTCCACCACCTACCAAATGTTGGGTGCAAACGTAGTTGTCGATAATTTCCATCTTCAGGATGGGTTTTTGTGTCGTCTAGGCCATATCTGTGTTCCATCAAGTGAGAGAGCGAAGATGATCTGGGAATCCCACTACAGTTGGGTGGTAGGACACTTTGGTGTTGAAAAGACAATGGTGATGCTACAAAAACATTTCTACTGGCCGAAACTCTGACAGGAGGTCAGCAAGTATATCAAGTCCTGCACTACCTGCGCTATTGCCAAACCAACCACTAAGAAATAGGGCTTGTNTTGTGTCGTCTAGGCCATATCTGTGTTCCATCAAGTGAGAGAGCGAAGATGATCTGGGAATCCCACTACAGTTGGGTGGTAGGACACTTTGGTGTTGAAAAGACAATGGTGATGCTACAAAAACA
The DNA here is from genome assembly GCA_010110895.2 of Picea sitchensis. Taxonomy (NCBI): domain Eukaryota; kingdom Viridiplantae; phylum Streptophyta; class Pinopsida; order Pinales; family Pinaceae; genus Picea; species Picea sitchensis. The sequence continues at coordinate 21,399 of SNQJ01S0136550.1, forward strand.
TTTCTACTGGCCGAAACTTTGACAGGAGATCAGCAAGTATATCAGGTCCTGCACTACTTGCGCTATTGCC
>SNQJ01S0136551.1:0-14661 GCA_010110895.2 Picea sitchensis
ATTACATAACATTGATTTTCGAAGATATATTGTATGTGTGTTTATACAAACATGAATTCTCCATCATTCTGTTCGTTTCATCTGTACACCATGGGTGAAAACATGGAGAAAGAGGGAATGTCGGGCAACAGTGCTGGACCAAATGATCGTAGCATCTTTTCTCTGATTTGCGAAAACCCATTTATGCTTAAATTATCATTAACAACAGGGATTGGAGGACATTGCCTCTTCTCATTCGATTCAACCCTTCGTCCGTTGGACAGAACGAATGAGAATTGTCTGGTTTGTTTTCAACTCATATAATGTATTGAAGTACGAATGAGAAATGTCTGTTTTGAAAAGAATGAATTTAAGTATTGGTACGTGCACCAAAATCCTTCTCTGCTATTAATAGGTCCACCGTTGTGATGGTAACAAATTGTTTGAATATTGTGAGTAGTTAGGATAGACTTTCGACGCAAAGCATAGATTTTCTTTAAATTCTTCGTTAATATTGAAGTGGCCAACAACAACCATCCTTCTTCACAGGTGGATGATCCATTCAAACAAATTAATTGTATGGAATTCAGATACATGCCTAATAGAAATGTTTAAATGAGATAAGGATTCATTACCAAGCCAATAAATGAAACTCTCGGCTAATATGACAGTTGTTGTTAATAAGATAAGATAATCATACAGTGATTTTCGTGAAAAAGTAAACATAATAATGGATGTATTCAAAACTGTTACGAAGTTATGAATATTAAATTTTATTCATTGATTTGGATGGACGACCAAGAATACACTAACATCTTCAATTGCTAAGATTATAATTTATAATTAAAAGATAATTAAATGTATCCATTGTCAATAAGTATAGGCCTATCGGCTTATCTATAGACATAACTAGACTTTAAAACTCTTATTTTAATAAACAATATTTTTCAGGATGATGTTTATTTTTTCCTCGAATTATAGGATGATTATAGGATGATATTTATTTTTTTCTAGAATTAAAAAGTTTTATAGGATTAATTTTTTAAATTTTTAAACAAAATTATTTATGTAGTTATTTGATTGCTAAAATTTAGCAAAGTATATATATATCCTATCCTATTCCTTTAGATGTGAACCTATAATTTCCAAGAAAAAAATATATGTTTTTAAACATTTATTAAAATGCATTATTTTAAATTATTTGATATTTCTTAATATTAATTTAATAAAACATTAGTAAATACTAAAATATAACAACAATGTAAAAGAAGTCATTTTTAATAGTTGTGATTAATTGGAAACCATCTTTGTTGAATGCATATTTATATTAAATTTTCTTTATTACATAATTTTTTTTTGTTATTTTTTATTAAGACCAACATGGGCAAAGACTTTTGGGTTAAATTGATTACATTTATTTTTTGGTTTATTTTTCATATTTATATTAAATTTTATTGATTACATAAATTTGTGTGTTATTATAAGGCATGGTATATTAATCAAACCAAATATTTGCAAGTATTCCTATATTGCATATAGATTTTATTTTTTATTATTTTAAATTATTTTAAATTATTTTTTCATGATTCTATTGGTTATTGAAATGGACCTGTTAAGGATCTTTATTTTAGAATCTTCCCATACATCTAATGAACAACTTGATGTATCCACCCTTTCATCAATTGATGCTAATGAAAATGTCGTAAATAATGTTCACAGTAAAAATAAAATTGGCATAGAAGAAGATTCTAACTTTTGGTAGCTTTATTTTGACAGATCCAAATCTAAAGGAGTAAGAGTTAGTTTTCCCCTAACTGGTCTTTAATATAACTGTGAATTCATTGATTATAGGCTCAACTTCAAATGCACCAATAACACAGTTAGGTATGAAGCTCTAATTTTGTGGTTAAATCCGCTGCTGCAAATGACATTGCCGCTGCTACCATGGATGAAGACCCTGATGATGAACAGGCTCATGATGATGAAGCTGATGAAGAGACTCACCCATCTCCCATCTCTTACAGACTCATGGAAGACCACCTGGTCTTGATCTTTAAGATGAGAAAGGACCTGACAGAGCAGCAACACTGCCAAAGCATCTTCAGCAAGCGTTTAGACGTCCTGTATGACTCCTTGTCAAGCGGGCCTGAGAATATTCGATGCCTGACTTGCTGCCAACCTTTCGTCTTCTGAATTCGTCAAGATGGACGCCCAAGTTCGCCCCATGTATAGCACTTTCACAGGTTTTTTCTTTGGTTTAATGACTAAGTTTTTGCAATTTTTGCATACCATAGTCTTTGGTTCAGGTTCAATAGGTGGTCGGGGCACTCAGTCCATTGTCTGTTCTGGTTTCCATGCTTTTGGTAGAACGGGTGGCAAATCCCCATGTCTGTATTTCGACAGTTGTCGCTTTTTCTTAAAGTTTTGGAACAACGAACAATCGTCCTTTCCACGCGTTCTAGTTTCCACTACGGTGGCAGAACACTTGGCGTGCTATAATGTATGTGTGTATGTTCTCAAATAAAAAAGTAAACAAATTGTTGTGTTGGTTTTGTCACATGGGTATGCAAAAACACAACACTTGCATGCTTAGTTAAGTCAGCTAAACAAGATAGAAGTTTGTGAGTTGATTAGATAACCAAATACACATGAAACAAAGAAATACAACTAAAAACAACTAAGAAATAAATGTTAGAGAAGCTTGCAAGAACTAGAACCATGAAAAGCAAAAAAATGACTATATAGAATGTGCATATACGGAAGATAGCTTCTGTATATGCACATTTTGGCTCCATAAATGCGCATATACGGAAGCCAAAGTGCGCATATACGAAAGATCTCTTCCGTATATGCGCATTTTGGCTTCTGTATATGTGCATTTACGGAAGGAAAAAATGTGCATATATGGAAGAGAGCGGCTTCTGTATATGCACATTTACGAAAGTCAAAATGTGCATATATGGAAGAGAGCTTTCGTAAATGCGCATATACGGAAGACAAAATGTGCATATACAGAAGAGAGCTTCTGTATATGCGCGCATTTACGAAAGAAAAAAATGCGCATTTACGGAAGCCAAAATGCGCATATAGGGAAGAAAGCTTTTGTATATGCACATTTCGGCTTCCGTAAATCTCTCTTCCATATATGCCCATTTTGGCTTCCGTAAATGCGCATTTACAGAAGCCAAAATGTGCATATATAGAAGGAAAAATGTGCATATACGGAAGAGAGCTTTCGTATATGCGCATTTACGGAAGGAAAAAATGCACATTTACGGAAAATAAAAATGAGCATTTATGGAAGCTCTCTTCTATATATGTACATTTTGCCTTCCGTATATGCGCATTTACGGAAGCCAAAATGCGCATATATGGAAGTTCTCTTCCGTATATGCGCATTTATGGAAGCCGAAATGCACATATATGAAAGATAGAATAAGCATATACGGAAGATAGCTTCTGTATATGCACATTTTGGCTTCCGTAAATGTGTATATACGGAAGCCAAAATGCGCATATACGAAATCTCTCTTCCGTATATGCACATTTTGGCTTCCGTATATGCTCATTTACGGAAGGAAAAAATGCGCATATACGGAAGAGAGCTTCCGTATATGTGCATTTTGGCTTTCGCATATACGAAATCTCTATATACGGAAGAGAGTTTCTGTAAATGTGCATATACGGAAGACAAAATGCGCATATACAGAAGAGAGCTTCTGTATATGCACGCATTTACGGAAGGAAAAAATGCACATTTACAGAAGCCAAAATGCGCATATATAGAAGAGAGCTTCCGTATAGGCGCGCATTTACGGAAGGAAAAAATGTGCATTTACGGAAGCCAAATGCACATTACGGAAGAGAACTTTCGTATATGCACATTATTTCTTCCGTAAATCTCTCTTCCGTATATGCGCATTTTGGCTTCCGTAAATGCACATTTACGGAAGCCAAAATGTGCATATACGAAAGACAAAATGTGCATATACGGAATAGAGCTTCCGTATATGCGCATTTACGGAAGGAAAAAATGCGCATTTATGGAAAACAAAAATGTGCATTTATGGAAGCTCTCTTTCGTATATGTACATTTTTCCTTCCGTATATGCACATTTACGGAAGCCAAAATGCGCATATACGAAAGCTCTCTTTCATATATAGAGCTTTCGTATATGTGCATTTACGGAAGCCAAAATGCGCATATACGGAAGATAGAATGCGCATATACGGAAGATAGCTTCTGTATATGCGCATTTTGGCTTTTGTAAATGTGCATATACGGAAGCCAAAATGTACATATACGAAAGCTCTCTTCCATATATGCGCATTTACGGAAGGAAAAAATACACATATATGGAAGCCAAAATGCACATATATGGAAGCTGTCTTCTGTATATGTGCATTTTGGCTTCTATATATGCACATTTACGGAAGCCAAAATGCGAGCATATACGAAAGACAAAATGTGCATATATGGAAGAGAGATTCCGTATATGCGCATTTACGGAAGGAAAAAATGTGCATATGCAGAAGCCAAAATGCGCATTTACGGAAGCCAAAATGCGTATATACAGAAGAGAGCTTCCGTATATGCACATTTTGGATTCTGTAAATCTCTCTTCCATATATGCACATTTTGGATTCTGTAAATCTCTCTTCTGTATATGCACATTTTGGCTTCCATAAATGCACATTTACGGAAGCCAAAATGCGCATATACGAAAGAAAAAATGTGCATATACGGAAGAGAGTTTCCATATATGTGCATTTACGGAAGGAAAAATGTGCATATATGGAAGCTCTCTTTCGTATATAGAACTTTTGTTTTTTCAACCTATTGTCCCAATGTGTTGAGGAACCGGTTGTCTCAATCTGAGACAATTTTTTGTGGGACCCCAAAATGTACCCACACTTGTTCTAAGAAGAGCTTGGTAGTGGCCTCCATTGTGATGCTCTTCTTGCAGACGGCCAAAATCGTCATCTTGGAAAATCAATCAACAACCACAAAAACATAATCATTTCCCTGCTTGGGTGAAGGAAGGCCCAACATGTAGTCCATCGAGATGGATTCCTAGGGCTTGTCAGGAATAGGAAGAGGGGTGTACATTCCTTGTTTCTTAATGGCCAATTTGGCAATGGGGCAAGCCATGCAGAACATGATATACTTGCTGACATCATGTTGAAGTTTCAACCAATAGAAATGTTTTTTTTTTTATAGAAACAGAAGGCAAAATTTATATTTATAGGGTGCAACCGAGGTCGCTAATGTACAAAAAAGGGGGGTTGGGATTCTGACCCAGTGCCCAGATTACAAGATCTTTCTATGCTAAAAAATTGCTTATTTAATTACTAACTTATCTCCTACTTGCAGTCTTCGAGAGGCATTGCCTCTTTTACAAAAACTTTCTAAAATCCATGCTTACTTCTTATGTTCCTCTGTGGGAGACTGTGGGATTTCTTCTGCGGGCGGCTCCAATGCCACGTTCAAGTCGGGAAGCGTCGGAGCTGGTCTTGTCCCTCCATCTTCACCTGCTATGCTGTTGCTATGTCCTTCAACATCCTGTGCTCTGTTTTCCTTGTCTTTCTCGAGCCTTTCGCTTTGTCTCCTTAAGTACTCCACTTTGTCCTGTAGTTGGGTGATCATTGCGTGGTGACTTGAAAGTGTTTCCAAAGTGAAATTGAGAGTGGCGCTATGGGAATCAAGGTGCATTGTTAATTGTTGGGTGGTGCGAAAGTTTTCATCCACAATTTCCTCCTTTCGTTCCATTCTTCCTGCGTCCGCATTGTTCCTTACTTGTCCTGGATGCTATACCATGGCCGACTGGTTCAAGTGCCTCTTCGTTTCCCTGTACTTCTGAGTGTTTTGTCGAAGATGTATCAGATAACCATTGTTCTGTGATGAGGCCCTTTCTTTGTCTTGATCTTCCCTCCTGGATCGTTGTAGTCTACCCTGACTTAGGTAGGCCGATATGCTCCTGTATCTTGTTGTGTTTGGTGCAAAGCTTTTCCTCCTTATGGATTTTATAAAGAGGATCAGGTTCGGATTAACCTGTGGTTCCCATGCAGCGTCCTTCCATGATCTTGGATTGCAACTTCTCTGGATTTTGAGGTGATGCCTGGTTTTAATTTACATGCCATGAGTCCTCAATTCGATCGTGTTTCCCTTCATTTGCGCGAGTGGCAATGATGAGAGAATCGGGGGAGGAATGCAATGATGTTGCTCTGATGCATTTTCTGGCAGGCTCCCGCACCGAATAGTCCTGTTGTTTCGCGTGTGTATCATATCCATCTTAGTCCTAGTACCTTCCTTTCTAAATTCTGATTTTCCATCGTACTTTGCATTCCCATGAATTTTGGGGAGCGTTCCACATTGGTTGTTGTTCTAGAATGCACTGTTGTCGTGCCTGTTGGACGTGTTCACTTTTTTGGTGAGCTGGAACATTTGTTAAGGGGGAACTAGCTGAGTGTTTATCCCATTGATAACCAAATTACCTTTTCCTTTTCCGATTGCATTGTTGGCCTGTTCATCAGCGATTCCATTGTTGTGTCGACGAATGTGGAGGAATACTATATTCATTTCTTTGATAGCATTTTTGATTCGTACTATGATCCTTTGGAGAACAGAGTTTTTTGGAATGGTATTCTTGACAAAATGTCTGATAATTGTTTTAGAGTCTCCTATGACTGTTAGTTAGTTGATGTGATGTTCCTTTGCGATTTGAATGCCTTTGAGAAGTGCGTAGGCCTCCACAACATTATTTGAAACAATGCCAAGATTCCAAGAGTACGTGTCCATCAGCTAGCCTCTAGGATTRTGGATGACACCTCCTRCTCCTCCCTCCCCTGGATTCCCTTTGGAGGCACCATCAAAGCTTAGAACATGTTTTTTGTGGGAATTTATCCAGTTAATAAACTCTTGGTATGTGTACTGAAGCTGCCAGCATGGGGCCTTGTTTGTCTTGCAATTTCCACTATTATCTTGAATGTTGAACCTGTTGATCCAAGCTTCTTCCTCTTTTCTCATTTTTGTTCCTTCCTTGATGTCCAAATTTTTGCTTGATATGTATTCACTAATCTGGCTGATGGCCCTCATCGCTCCTACTTGGGGGGTGATGGTCTTTTCTTTGAAGATTTTTTTGTTCCTTGTTAGCCAAATCTGCCAACACACAAATTTGATTGAGGCCTTCCACACTATACTGAACTTTTGTTTTCCTTTGAGCGACCCTTTATACTACTTTGCCCATTTTCTTAACATGCTTCTGGTATTTGTGGGATTGGCCACATTGTGGGCTAATTCCTTATACATGCAATTCATCACCTGCCTTGTAAAATTACAGTTCAGGAAGAGATGTTCAGAGTTTTCAAGGCTGTTGTTGCATAGTGCACACCTGAACGGTCCCGAGAAGCCTTGTTTATTTAGATTGTCCCCTGTTAGGATTTTTTTGTGGGCCAACTTCCAACAAAAGATGTTAATTTTTGGGGGATTGTTTGGATTCCAAATTTCTCTCCAGATGGCTGACTTGGGGGGGATATCATTGTCTTCAAGAAGCTGCTTGTACCCTGATTTTACTGTATACCCCTCTTTCCCCCAGCTTCTTTCATCTGCCTTGTTTAGGTGGACAGGAGTAGAGCAAGATATTCTTTGAAGGAGTTGTTTGGCATCTTCAGTCATTTGGGGAGGGACTTCCCCCAGATTCCAGCTTTCCCAATTACCAGTTGAATGCCAATTTGAAATGTCATATAATGTTTCCTTTCCTTCCGAGGTTAGCCAATGTTTAAGCTGGGTAAAGGAAGTGATTTTTGAAAGGATTCCACTTTCTGAATATTTTTCCTCCCATATCTTGATTTTTTTCCCATTGCCTGGATCCCAATTCAATCGAGTTTGGATTAGAGGTATTGATGCCCTGACGAGCTTCCAGATGGGCGACCTCGTTTTCCCCAGGTCTATTCCTTTCACACACCTTTTTCTGTTTGTGCTCATATATTTGATGCAGAGTGCATTCTTCCACCACTCTTTGCCCCCTGTAATTATCCTCCAAATTACCTTTGCTCCTAGTGCTAGGTTGAGCTTTTCTGGGTCTCTTATTCCTAGCCCCCCATTTTCTTTGGGAGCGCATGTGATTTCCCATTTTACCATGTGGAACTTTTTCTCGCTGTCTTTTCCTCCCTGCCAGAGGAATTTCCTAGTAATTTTGGCCAACTCTCTTTTTATTCCAGCCGGAGTATGAAGGGTAGAGAATTGGAATATTGGGAGGGAAGAGAGGACTGATTTTATTAAGACCACCCTTCCTGCTGGGTTCAGCCATGTGGCTCCCTATATTTCAAATTGATCCTTTAACTTTTGGATGATACTTCGCCATGCTTTTCCAGGCAGGTCCTTTAAGCTTATTGGAGTTCCTAAATACTTGAAGTATTTCCACTCCATTGTAAATGGGAATTGGAGGATTTGTGCTATTCTTGCCATGATTCCAGCTTGTACATTCCAAGCGAAGATCTGAATTTTGTGTTTATTGATGAGGCCTCCTGAGGTGAATTCATACTGATCCAGAACGTTTTTAAACCTCTGTGCCATCACATGAGAGGCTCCCCCAAGAAGGATTGTATCTTCGGCGAATTGGGAATTGTTAATTCTTTTGACACCCCTCGTGATTTTTATCCCTGGGATGTTTTTGGAGATCCTTTCTTGTTCTAGCCTTCTATTTAGAGTTTCTGCCATGATGACATAGAGCAAAGGGGACAGAGGGAAGCCTTGTATTAGTCCTCTTGTGGCTTGAAAGAAGGGAGCTGGGCGACCATTAATCAAGGGGGAAATCCAAGGTTTAGAGATGCAAGCAGTGATCCAGGAAATGAAGGAGTTTTGGAAACCGAATTTGCTTAGGACTTCGTGAAGAAATTCATGATTTACTCTGTCAAAGGCATTCTCCATGTCAATCTTAATTATCATTACCTTCTCTTTGTTTGTCACACTAGTATGAATCACTTTCTGAACCAGGATTATATTGTCCCAAATTTGCCTATTAGACACAAAACCCCCTTGATTGGGGAGGATGATTCTGGGGAGAAAAGGCTTTATCCTGGAAGCTATAATTTTAGCAAGGATTTTGTAGGAAGCATTGCAGAGGGATATGGGGCAGAAGCGATCAAAGGTGTTCGCATTTTTATCCTTGGGGATCAGCACCAGGAAGGAGGAGTTCGTGGCTCCCCCAATATTGCAATTTTCTAGGGCATAATTAATCATTCGGAGCAGATCTTTTTTGACAATTTCCCAGCACTGGCGATGGAAATGGTAAGTGAACCCATCCGGTCCGGGTGCTTTGTCCGGGTCAAAGTGGAAGACTACATCTATGACTTCTTCTTCTGTAATTTTCTTTATCAGGTCTTGGTTGTCATGATTTGTTATTATTCGGGGGATGTGTTCCATAAAATTTATCCTTTGCGCTTTGTTGTCTTCCCCATCTTCAGTGTAAAGTATCTTGAAATGGGAGGTTGCCTCAGTTTTTATCTCTTCGAAAGAGTTTATTATTTCCCCAGAATCTTTTTTAATTTCACCTATAGAGTTTCTATGTTGTCTAGCTTTAGCTTGTTTATGAAAGAAGGAAGAGTTTTTGTCTCCCGCCTTGAGCCACAGGGCTCTGGATTTCATCCTCCATTCTCTTTCTTCGTTGTGTAGCGCCTTTAGATACTTTTGGAAGTGATTTTGCTCCTGATCCAGGTATTCCTGAGCCACTTCCTTTTCTTCCATTTCCATATGAATCTCTTCTAACTTTTGTTTGTGCTGCTGCACCTCATCCTTTGTGCTGAGAAAAGCTTCCTTAGCCCAAGCTTTAAGAGCTTGTTTTGTTTTTTTGAGTTTTTGTTCCCAGATATACACTGGGGTTCCATTTATCCAGGTGGACCAGGTTGAGGAGATAAGGGGGAGGAAGTCCGGGGATTCCATCCAGAGAGGGTTGAACCTAAAAGGGATGGGACCAAAGTTCATTGCCTTAGTTAAGGTGAGGGCTATAGGCCGATGATCTGAAATCCCTCAAGGAATTATTTTAGAGATTATATCCAACGAAAGGAGAAGAAGGGGGCTATGGATTAGGAAATGATCCAGCCTAGCAGCTATGTGACCCACCCCAGTCCTTTTGTTGCTCCAAGTATATTTCCCTTTTGAGGGTTTTACATTGAAAAGGTCAAGGTCAGTGATCAAGTCTTCCAAATTTTCTTGAAACTGGTCTCTTATAATGGAACCCCCCTTTTTTTCCCCTTGATGCAGTGTTGTGTTGAAGTCTCCAGCTATAATACAATTTTCTTGAGAATCTATGTCTTTCAGTTTCGACATAGTTTCCCAACATTCTTTTTTTCCCTTATATTATTTGGCATGTAAACGTTGCAAACAGGAAAGGCAATACCTGATTGTAGATGCTTTAGCTTGACCATCGTCCAGTGGTTAGTAACCTCTCTTTGTTCCTCCTTGATTATTTGGGTGTTTCAGGCTGTGCATCTTCCTCCTGAGGCTCCTCTCGCACTTATTGCCACACCTTCACTAGGGTTCCAGAGTTGTTTGATTTCTCTGAGGACTTCGTTGCCCTTGAGTTTCATCTCCTGAATTAAGAGAATTTGGGGTTTTTCGGTTCTGATCAGCTTGCGTAGTGCTTCTTTCTTTTTCACTTGGCCCAATCCTCTACAATTCCAGGAGACAACCTTCATTACTTACTGTTGTTCTTGGACCCTCCTTTTGAGGGGTGTGTTTGTCCCTTTGTTGGGTGAGCTTTCCCATTTTTCTCTTCTTTTCGGAGGATTTCTTCTAGCGTAGGTTGAGTACCTAGATCCTTATCTTGTGTGGTTTCTTTCTCTCTTTTGGTCTTGTTTGTTTTCCTAACAGCTTTAGTAGTTGGGGCCGTTTTGGGGATTTCAATTTCCATTTCTTATCCGGATTCCTCTTGACTTTCATCTTCCTATTCTGGATGGGCATCTGATAGTTGTTGATCTTGATCGTCTACCAGGTTTTCTTTGTGCGCATCCAGTTCCTTAGGGTTTTCCTCTATATTTTCCTTTTTCTTTGTCTGTTCTGGGTCTTGGCTTTCCAGGGTTTCATATTTATTCTTGTTTCTTTCGTCTTCATCCTCTACCTGAATTATGTCCTTTCCTTTGCTTGGAGATGGGGGAGCATTGTTTCTTTTTCGATCCGGTTGCAGGTTCCCTCTTTTTTTCGCCTTTTTTTTTCGTTTTTCTTGTTGCCATTGTTCTGATGCTTTGTTGTCTGGATTTTCCTGAGTCGATTTGGGGTAGTTTTTTGCAAAATGACCATACTCATGACAGTATTTACATTTGAAAGGGAGTTGTTCATAGTCCACCATCTGAGTGTAGGTCCATCCATCTAGAATTAGTTGTATCACTTCCGGCATTCCTTTTTCTAGATCTACTTCCATGCATAGCCTTGCACAAGATTGTAATCCCTCTCGTGGTTTTACTCGATTAATGAACCTGCCCAGGGCGTTTCCTATATTTTTTATGGTTTCATCATTCCAGCAGTGTAGGGGTAGAAATGGGAGTCGAACCCATACTGGAACAGCTGAGGGGATGTCATTCTCGGGACTGAAATCTGGAGTCCACTTATTCAGGTACATTCCTCTGGTGCCCATGAAATACGGTCCTCTTCGGAAAATCAGATCACGATCTACCTTATTTTAAAAGAGGAAGACGTAGAATCCCTTTCCACGGAAGGCTGTTGAGAGTTGTCCTTTGATGATTTTCCTCCAGTTTTGATCTAGCCATGAAGCCATAGCTTTGGGTGAAGGCCAGAGTCCAGTGAACTGACCTATCAATCCGTTTTTAGCCAGCCGCAAGGAAAAAGTTCTGGTCGAGGAGGAATGAACCGCCACCTTTGGTATTTCTTCTAACCTTTTTACAATAATGGAGGGTTGCACGTTCTTCGCTGCCTTCTTGTATGAGGTAATGAGCGTTTGAAACGCTTCAAGATCCGACGGCTGGGGGGGTTTGGGGGGGGGGGCATTTCGAAGGCCATGAATGCAATTGCAGGGAACCCTAGGTTTTGTCAGTCCCAAGGTTGCATATCTTCGTCATATTAACATATGTTTATGTTTTCAACCAATAGAAATGTTGTTGCAACACTGTGACTATATTTTCTATGCCAAAGTGTCCTTCCACCCTACTGTAGCAAGATTCCCAAATACAAGTTTTCTTGCTCGCTTGATGGGATGCAAAGATGGCCCAGATGACACAACAACCTGTCTTGAAGATGGAAATCAATGACAGTTTTGTTTGTGCCCAACATATGGTAGGTAGTGGCGAAGTCGAGATCTCTCTCATAGATTTGGGGCCATCCAACAGTCTCATGGCCACAGGAGTGTAGCACTGTGGTTAGTGCTCCAACTTAAGGTCGATTGAGGCAGTGAGTGACATGGTTCATGCTCCCTGTCTTATACTTGATGTTGAGATGAAACTGTTGCAAATATGTGGACCACTTATGATGGTCATCATTCTGCAATTTTCCTTATGTCTGCATGAATTGCAAAGGCTTATGGTCAATGTGGATGATTGTCTCCTTCCCAAGAATGTAATGCCTCCACTTGCGGCATGATTGTACAATGGAGTACATTTCTTTGAAATAAGTGGGGTACTTATGGACGGTATTTGATTGTGTCTCACTATGATAGGCCATAGGATGTACCTGTTGAGAGAGAATTGTGCCCACAACATAGTCTGAAGCATATGTCTCAATCTCAAAAGGTTGGTGTAGGTTAAGTACCTAGTATATATATTGGTATATACATTATATTAAGTATATATACTAGGTATATTTACTTAGTATATATACCGACATATATACCTGGTATATATACTTGTGTATATATCGGTGTATATACTTAGTATATACTAAGTATGTATATCGACATATATTCTAAGTTCCAAAGAGGCGTAGTTCCAAAGGGCGTAGTTCCACAGGTCATAGTTTCAAAGGGTGTAGTTCCAGAGGGCGTAGTTCTAGAGTTCATAGTTCCAGAGGGTGTAGTTCCACAGGTCATAGTTCCACGGGTCACAATTCCACAGGTCATAGTTCCAGAGGGCGTAGTTCCACAGGTTATAGTTCCAAAGGGTGTAGTTCCAGAGGTCATAGTTCCAGAGGCATAGTTCCAGAGGGCGTAGTTCCACAGGTCATAGTTCCAAAGGGTGTAGTTCCATAGGGCATAGTTCCAGAGGGTGTAGTTCCATAGGTCATAGTTCCACAGGTCACAATTCTACAAGTCATAGTACTAGAGGGCGTAGTTCCATGGGTCATAGTTCCAAAGGGTGTAGTTCCAGAGGGCGTAGTTCCACAGGTCATCCATAGGTTACAATTCCACAGGTCATAGTTCCAGAGGGCCCAGTTCTAGAGGGCGTAGTTCCACAGGCCATAGTTCCAGAGGGCGTAGTTCCATAGGTCATAGTTCCAGAAGCGTAGTTCCAGAGGGCGTAGTTCCACAGGTCATAGTTCCAAAGGGCATAGTTCTAGAGGGCATAGTTCCAGAGGTCATAGTTCCAGAGGGCGTAGTTCCACAGGTCATAGTTCCAAAGGGCGTAGTTCCAGAGGGTGTAGTTCCAGAGGTCATAGTTCTAGAGGGCGTGGTTCCACAGGTCATAGTTCCAGAGGGCCTAGTTCTAGAGGGCGTAGTTCCAGAGGTCATAGTTCTAGAGGGCGTAGTTCCAGAGGTCATAGTTCCAAAGGGCGTCATTTCAGAGGTCATAGTTCCAGAGGTGTAGTTCCAGAGGTTGTAGTTCCACAGGTCATAGTTCCAAGGGGCATAGTTCCAGAGGGCGTAGTTCTAGAGGTCATAGTTCCAAAGGACGTAGTTCCACAGGTCATCCATAGGTCACAATTCCATAGGTCATAGTTCTAGAGGGCGTAGTTCCACAGGTCATAGTTCAAGAGGTCATAGTTCCAGAGGGCATAGTTCCACAGGTCATCCACAGGTCACAATTCCACAGGTCATAGTTCTAGAGGGCCCAATTCTAGAGGGCGTAGTTCCACAGGTCATAGTTCCAGAGGGCGTAGTTCTATAGGTCATAGTTCCAAAGGGCGTAGTTACAGAGGTCATAGTTCCAGATGTGTAGTTCCAGAGGGCGTAGTTCCACAGCGCGTAGTTCCATAGGTCATAGTTCCAAAGGGCGTAGTTCCATAGGTCATAGTTCCAAAGGGCGTAGTTCCAGAGGGTGTAGTTCCAGAGGTCATAGTTCCACAGGGCGTAGTTCCACAGGTCATAGTTCCAAAGGGTGTAGTTCCAGAGGGTGTAGTTCCAGAGGTCATAGTTCCAGAGGGCGTAGTTCCATAGGTCATCCACATGTCACAATTCCATCGGTCATAGTTCCTGTGAATCTATGTCCTTGAACTATGACCTCTAGAACTCATATATATATACACCGACATATATACCTATTATATACCGGTATATATACTCATATATACTAAGTATATATATCGATATATATACTTGTATATATATCGACATATATACCTACTATATATACCAATATATATATTAAGTATATATATCGACATATATACTAAGTATATATATCGACATATATACTAAGTATATATATCAGTATATATACTTGTATATATACCAGTATATATAATTTTATATATATTGACATATATACCGGTATATATGTTGAAAATACTAAAACAACTGA
>SNQJ01S0136553.1:25500-36303 GCA_010110895.2 Picea sitchensis
AGAAAAATTCAAGTCTATAGGAAAAATTATGAATTTTACCTACAAGTGAATATAAGACAATGCCTTCCCCATTAATTTGATTTGAACATGCACCATCAAAGTGAATATGCCACATACTGTCTTCATAATCATAGGGATATTCAAGAGAAATTCCATCTTCATCATTGAAAATTGAATAAACACCCATATCTTCTTCAATAAAATTTAAATTCGACTAAGGAACCTTTTCAATGTATGGTGAGATTCATCCTTCCCTTAACACAATTATATTCTTTCCATTTCTGGGAATAGACAAATGAGATCCATCTAAAGATAAGTAACCACCCGTTAGATCCTGCTAGTCTCTACGCAAAATGATTGAATAATTGCTAACGGGCATGTCAATGACTTGTATATTTAAAGTGGTCTTGATTTCTAAATGGGTGCAAAGGACTAAAGTTACATATTTAATCTCACCGATCATAGATTGCTGCTGATTATTATAGGACAACATGCTTCTCGCATTTTCATTTGTACAAGAGAGGCCAAGCTTTTCCATAATAATATTGGACATTACACTAGGTCCAAACCCACCATCTATTAAAAAACAATGAGCTATCCTATCAAAAATATTTACTAAATATAAAAAGGTGGATTTTTTTACATAATTTCTAAAATTATTTACACCTAATCTATTTACATGTGAGTCTGCTTCATCAAGGTCTTTGAATAAAATAGCTATTGAGGAAGTTTTACCTTCCATAACATTTTTAATATGTTGCTATTGCTCAGGGACAACGACTATGTACATGAGAGTTGCATCCACTTTTATGTTAGCCAATTGTTTCAATATGCTATACTTTGATGAAGGTAAAGAGGTTGAAATCCCTTGACTTTGTGCTATTTTGTCAACCCGAGGATTTGTACTTGTAGAAGAAGAGCTAGGGAAAAGGTAGTTTTAGGATTTCCACCCTTTCCCATGTCAGTATAATATTTACTTCGAGTGTTTACTAACATTACATCTTCTTCAGGAACAAAATATAAGGAAGTGACAATTGCTTCACTTCTTTTGCCAAAGATTCTTTCCTGTGCCTTTTTCTTAACTTCACAAGTGCTCTCCTCATGATTTTCATCGCAAAAGTTACACCAAAATTGATGCAGGAGCATCGCCAACATCTCAAGCGAGCCAATGTGAAAGTAGAAGACAGCTGGACAAGCACCAACGTAAATTTTGAAACACCTTGAAATTGATGCGCAATCTTAAATGAAGTCATTAAGAAGGAGCACACTTGTATAATGTAAACGGACCTTGAGCGATTGCTCTCGTCCTTAGTAGGTAGACGACATTTAAAGTAGTTAATGCAGGTAGATAGAATTTAATTTTAGATTAGACAGTTTTAGAGCGCAAGAGGGAAACATGATATAGACACCCTCATTGTGTATTGTAACATTATTGAAGCATTAGAGCAAGAGCATGGGAAGAGCTATGTAAGAACACCCATGTACTGATATTTGGATTAATAGAAGGAGTTGATTCAAATTCATGGTTTGTGTTTGTTCTCTGTGTATTGATGTTGAATGATATGCTCATGAATGTTTTCTTCCTGTTATACATTTGCTTTATATGTTATGTATATGATTTCATGTTTGAGTTTGAAGTATGAAGGGAAGACGGAATGAGTTTCAATTGTTTCTCTATCTGAACAAGAGTTCCTGCAAGGAGTGCAGTTGAAGTGTCCGTAAGGAGTGCGTTGATAGAGGGTCCAGATAGGGTAGCTTTTGTTCTCGTTCATTCAGAAGTGCAGACAGGCATAGGAGCCGTGCAAGGAGTGTGCAGGCCAAGCTAACCCTCAGAGTTGCGAATCTGAGCAGAGTGTTGAGAGACTGCTGCTACAGGTGTGCGTAGAGTCAAAAGGATTCAAGCACTTGAAGTGTTTGTAAATCTACCGCAAGGAGTGCGTGCAGGGATCTTCTGAAAGGTTCAGAGTTGGAGAACGCTCAGGGAGGATAAGGCCTTCGAAATTGATGAAGGACAGTGTAGGGAAGTCACGATTGGAAGAATTTGGAAAGCGTCGCAAGTTTGCGTGCAGGTGGACGAGTTCCATGGAGGAACACTTGGTCATTCGCATGAATCATCAAGGAATAACGGACGGTCGGAATCCTTCGAGGAGAATTCGTGAAATACCGTGAACTGTTAGATCTTGCGGAGGAGCAGGGGAGATACGACGAGTATTCCCTAAAGGTTCAAAGCTCAGGAGGGGCAGGACCGTATATCCGAGTCACAAGGACCGTAGGATTCACTCGTGAATTTCCATATCGGGGTTTCGTGGGTGGAAGTCCCGTGAACATTTGCAACAGGAATCGCGAAATCACGATACGCGATATCCCAACAGCCAAAGGAACCGTGTGGGGCCACATGAGTCAGTGAGGTGGACAGGTGGCACACCATTTCGGGTTTTTTTGGCGAGAAGTCTCGAAACATATGCATTAGGATTCACAATATTGCGAACTCTGAAATGCCGATGGAGTGAAGGACCATTGAAAAGTCAGAACTCATGCGTGTGTCGGAGTTTCGACAAATCGGGGTTTGGGAGTCGGTAAGACGAGTTGTTCGACATCGCGAGTGCTGAAATCGCAATAGGGAAAATCCCAATAGGAGCGGGAAAGGTCAGCGTTGACTGCATCGAAATTACGGGATTTGAGAGTCCAACGCTCGACCACTGACCTCACGAAGTCACGAAGTCCGATCTCCCGATTGTAAAGAGGGGGGTCCCACGAGGATTGTTGTGGGTGGAGATTTCCCGATAGGGAAATAGAAGAGCGTTAGAGTTCTTCGGGCCATTTGAAAGGAAAGATCCTATGCTGATGTGGACCTTTCAACCTGCGGGTTGTGAAGGGAGGGCGTCGGCGTCAGTTCGGTATCAGAGCACAGAAAGGTTCTTTGCTTTCTATAGCAGAGAAAGAGAATTCACCATGCTGCTAAGGAGAAGAGACAGGAAAACACCTAATCCAGAGGATAGGGAAATGCCGAGAAGAAGAGGCAGGCAGATGACTGATCCAGTTATGGAGAGAGAGATGCGTGATCTACGAGCTAGACTCGAAGACATGGAGACAACGCAAAGACACACAATTAGTGTGGGGGATCTCAGTGATTCCGAAAGCGAGATTGAGGCTGAACGTGAAGAAGAAGTTGCAGCTTAAGATGCATCAAACGAACGTTTGATTAGAGCTATTGCAAGGATGGGTGCAAGAGCAAAGATGGACATTCCAGTTTACGAGGGAAACTTGGATGCAGAGGAGCTTCTAGATTGGATTGGATCTCTAGAAATATACTTCAACTATGAAGATGTCGAAGAAGACAAGAAGGTCAAGCATGCTGTCACAAGACTGAAGGGACATGCAACATTGTGGTGGGATGAAATACAAGCTGACATACGCTGCAAAGGCAAACAAAAGATCAAAAGATGGGACAGGATGATCGCAAAGCTGAAGGCGAAATTCATCCCCAGGGACTATCAAATTACTCTGTTTAGGAGGATGCAGAACCTGAGACAGAAGTTGATGATAGTGAAAGAATACACTGAGGAATTCTACAGACTGAACATCAGGGTAGGTCATCGGGAAAGCGATGATGAAAAGGTTGCCAGATACATGAATGGTCTGATATATGATATCCAGGATGAGATGAGCATGGTAACCATCCGAATGGTGGAAGATGCTTATCAAATGTCTTTGAAAGCGGAAGAGAAGCTGAGCCAAAAGCAGGGTCAGAGAGGCCGAGGCAGAAGTCAACCAAGAGGCAAGTCAGTTTCCCAGGATAAATTCCAAAAGCCCAAGGAAGACTGGAAGAAACCTCAGACTCGAACTGAGAGAGGTGGAACGTCATAGAGAGGACAACATATTGAGTAGAGAGGATATTATGCGGACAACAACACTTTTCCTCATACTAGAGGCAGAGGAAGAGGAAGAGGTGGAGTAATAACATGCTTCACATGTGGGAAGAATGGGCACAAGTCTTACGAGTGTCCAGACAAAAAGAAAGAAATTGGAGAAGCTCACATTGCCGAAGCACAGAGGCGGGATGTTGAGGCAGAAGACACTGAAGGTGGAATATTGCTGATGATGCGAAAAGCTCTGTTGACACCAGAGAAGGAGGTGGAGAGTTCAGTCCAAAGCACCAGGCTTTTTAGGACTGCTTGCAAGACTAGGGACAGGGTATGTAAGGTCATTGTAGACAGTGGTAGCACGGATAATCTCGTTTCTACAGAGATGGTAGAGAAGCTGGAGTTGGAGAGGACTGATCATCCAAGCCCATACAGAATTTCCTGGCTACAAAAAGGACACAAGGTAACTGTCACTAAACAATGTTTAGTTGAATTTAAGATAGGAGGATATAATGATAAAATATTATGTGATGTCATTCCTATGGATGTTTGTCATCTATTGATGGGTAGACCATGGAAATATGACAGGAATGTGATTCATGATGGGAGAATGAACACATACACCCTAGAGAAGAATGGGAGGACACACATGTTGCTTCCAATTAAGGATAAGGAGGTGAAGCTGGAAGTAAGAAACACAGTACTTCTCATGAGTGGGAAGGAACTTCTTACAGAGGTTAAGAAAAAGGAGGATCCACAGTTCATTGTGGTCAGAAAGACGAAGATTGTTTTGACCATCACGAGAGTGGATGATTTACCAAAAGAGATTCAGGAACTGCTGGAAGAGTTCGCTGCCATAGTAGTGGACGAATTACCTCGTTCATTGCCACCGATTAGGAGTGTGAGTTATCACATTGATCTCATACCAGGAGCTAGTTTGCCAAATAAAGACACGAATGGGTTGATGCCGCAAGAGAATGAGGAGGTCAACAGGCAAGTCCAGGATTTGTTGGACAAAGGTTTGGTCAGAGAAAGCTTGAGTCCATGTGCTGTTCCAACAGTACTCAGTCCGAAGAAAGACGGAGGCTTGAGGATGTGTACTGACTCAAGGGTGATTAACAAGATAACCATCAGGTACAGATTTCCATTGCCGAGGATGGATGATCTGATGGATTGCTTGAGTGGAGCAAAGTGTTTTTCAAAGATTGATTTGAAGAGCGGTTATCATCAAATCCGCATGAGGGAAGGTGATGAGTGGAAGACAACATTAAAAAAAAACGAAGGGTTGTATGAATGGCTTGTTATTCCATTTGTCTCAACAAATGCGCCAAGTACCTTCATGAGGTTAATGAACGAAGTCCCGAGGGATTTCATCGGGAAATTTGTCATTGTATATTTGGATGACATACTGGTTTACAGTAAAACAGTGGCAAATCACCTGAAGCATTTGGCTACAGTGATGCAGAAAATACAGCAGGAGAAGCTGTTGATAAATATGAAGAAGTCCTCATTTATGAAGACAAAGCTCATTTACTTAGGGTTTGTCATTTCGGCAAATGAGTTGAGGATGGATCCAGATAAAGTGGAGGTAATCAAGAATTGGCCACCACCGAAAAATGTTTTTGAGGTGAGAAGTTTTCACGGATTGGCTAGTTTCTACCGAAAGTTCATCAGGAATTTCAGTGGAATTAACGCAGCAATGATGGATACAGTGAAGAAAAGACACAAGTATTTTCACTGGACTGAAGAGGCTAAGAAAAGTTTTAATCTGTTGAAGCGGAAGATTACAGAACAACCGGTTTTGGTGTTGCCGGATTTCCGAAAGACATTTCAAGTGAAATGCGATGCAAGTGGATATGCAATAGGGGCAGTCTTGAGTCAAGAAGACAGGCCAGTCACATAATTCAGTGAGAAGCTAAATGAAGTGAAAGTAAAGTACTCTACTTATGATAAGGAGTTCTATGCTATTATCCAGGCATTGAAGAAATGGAGGCATTACTTGATCCCAAAAGAGTTTGTCTTGTACAGTGACAATCATGCACTGCAGTTTGTGACTCAACAGGAAAAGTTGAATCAGAAACATGTCAAATGGGTTGAGTATATGCAAAATTTCACATTTGTGATTAAACATATTTCTGGTACTGCTAACAAAGTGGCTGATGCTTTGAGCAGGAGGTGTTTTCTGTAGCAGGAGTTCAGATTCAAAACATTGGGTTTTGATGATCTCAGGGACATGTACACAGATGATTAGGATTTTAAGGAGGCGTATGAAGCAACTAAGAATTCAATTCTCAGAGATAGAAGCCAATGGATAGAGTACATGATCCAGGAAGGATTACTGTTTAGGGGTAATCAACTGTGTATTCCGAAATTCTCCATGAGGGAGAATCTACTGAAGGAGAAACACAGTGGAGGATTGACAGGGAACTTTGGTCACGACAAGACGTTCACAAAGCTGGATGAGTCATATTTTTGGCCAGGAATGCGAGTAGACGTTAGGAGATTCGTGGATAGATGCAAAATTTGCCAGCATTCGAAGGGCAGAATATAGAATACAGGGTTTTATCAACCATTGCCCATACCAAAAAGGCCATGGGATGAAATTAACATGGATTTTGTATTGGGGTTGCCTAGAACCAAAAGAGGTTGTGATTCAATCTTTGTGGTGGTGGATATATTTTCCAAGATGGCACACTTCATTCCATGTTAGAAAACCAGTGACGCAACTCACATTGCGAATCTGTTTTTCAAAGAGGTCATTCGACTTCATGGGTTGCCAAGAAGTATAGTTTCGGATCGAGATACTAAATTCATAGGGAATTTTTGGAGGACCTTATGGAAGAAGCTAGGAACTAACTTGTTGTTTAGTTCATCTTATCATCCTCAGATGGATGGACAGACATAAGTGGTGAATAGAAGTCTGGGAGACTTACTGAGAAGCTTGGTGACAGAGCACCACAGCCAGTGGGACCACATATTACCACAGGCAGAGTTCGAATATAATGACTCGATTAACAGGAGCACAGGGCAAAGTCCATTTCAGGTTGTCTATGGCATGCAACCGAGAGAAATTTCTGAATTGAGAGATTCAGAACAAAATGCGACTAGGAGTGCTAGTGTAGAATAATCCGCGGAGGCGATGAAAGAACTTCACAACAAGGTGAAGGAGCATTTACAGAGTTCAAGCTAGGAGTATAAGCGAAGAGCAGATCAACACAGAAGACAACTTCAGTTTGAGGTTGGTGACTTGATTCTGGCACATTTGAGAAAGGAAAGGTTCCCAAGAGGAACATATAATAAACTAAAGATGAAGAAAATCGGGCCATGTAGGGTCTTGAAGAAGTTCGGGACAAATTCTTACGAGATTGAATTACCCGATGGGATCGGAATTTCTCCGATATTCAATATCTCAGATTTGTACCCATACAAAGTTGAAGAAGCAGGGACTGGAGATGAGCAACCAATGATCCAGTGGAAAAAGCAGATGCCAGTTGAAAATAAGCCGCAGATGGAGCGCATACTGGACAAACGGATTGGTAAGAAGACCAGGAGGAAAGAATATTTTGAATATCTGGTCAAGTGGAAGAACCATCCAGTTGAAGATGCCGTCTGGGAGAGTGAGGCAGAGATACAGAGGCATGGACAGACCGTGCATGAGCTCATGGACAGGAGCCCATGAAAACTTTCAAGCGAGGGAGTATGATGCAGGAGCATCACCAACATCTCAAGCGAGCCAGCGCGGAAGCAGAAGACAACTGGACAAGCGCCAACATCTCAAGCGAGCCAACGCGGAAGCAGAAGACAACTGGACAAGCGCCAACACAAATTTTGAAACACCTTGAAATTGATGCGCAATCTTAAATGAAGTCATTAAGAAGGAGCGCACTTGTATAATGTAAACGGACCTTGATCGATTGCTCTCGTCCTTAGTAGGTAGACGACATTTAAAGTAGTTAATGCAGGTAGATAGAATTTAATTTTAGATTAGACAGTTTTAGAGCGCAAGAGGGAAACAAGATATAGACACCCTCATTGTGTATTGTAACATTATTGAAGCATTAGAGAAAGAGCATGCAGAGAGCTGTGTAAGAACACCCATGTACTGCTATTTGGATTAATAGAAGGAGTTGATTCAAATTCATGGTTTGTGTTTGTTCTCTGTGTATTGATGTTGAATGATATGCTCATGAATGTTTGCTTCCTATTATACATTTTCTTTATATGCTGTGTATATGATTTCATGTTTGAGTTTGAAGTATGAAGGGAAGAAGGAATGAGTTTCAATTGTTTCTCTATTTGAACAAGATTTCCTGCAAGGAGTGCAGTTGAAGTGTCCGCAAGGAGTGTGTTGACAGAGGGTCCAGATAGGGTATCTTTTGTTCTCGTTCATTCAGAAGTGCAGACAGGCACAGGAGCCATGCAAGGAGTGTGCAGGCCAAGCTAACCCTCGGATTTGCGAATCTTGGGCTGCCCATATAATCTTTGACACACGCGTGAGTTTTGACTTTTCAACGGTCCTTCACTCCATCGTCATTTCGGAGTTCGCAATATCAAGAATCCTAATGCATATGTTTCAGGACTTCTCGCCATGAAAACCCGAAATGGTGTGCCACCTGTCCACCTCACTGACTCTTGTGGCCCCACACGGTTCCTTTGGCTATCAGGATATCGCGTATCGTGATTTCGCGATTCCCGTTGCAAATGTTCACGGGACTTCCAGCCACGAAACCCTGATATGGAAATTCACGAGTGAATCCTACGGTCCTTGTGACTCGGATCTATGGTCCTGCCCCTCCTGAGCTTTGAACCTTTAGGGAATACTCGTCATTTGTAAAAACAATGTTAATATAATCATTTAAAAAATATGTTTGATTCTTGGGCTGCCCATATGTTGATTTAAACCAGTAAACCAGTTCATCCCAGGTCGAAAAGACTTTAGGAGACAATTCTAAAAAACCAACAACAAATTTCCCTTCTAGATAATTACAGAATAATCACATACATGTATCATTATCATTTGCTCTTATATTGTGGCATGTGTTAGAAAATGCACTAAGATGTTCTTTAGTAGAAATGGTGCCATTTTCTGAAAATTTTAACAAATGATCTTTGAATTTGGGAAGGGGATTAGAGGCTGGAGAAAGATCTAGAGGTGAGGACACATACCCATGGTGTAGTTGTGGAATCTTCCTCAAACTGGAATAAACCAAATTTCTTGATTACTTTGGCAGGATTGGTGGTAGATTGAACTGGAATTTGATGACTGAAAATTCTTCCAATTAATGAAGAGGAAGAGGATTGTGAAGAAGAAGATTGACTGGTACTAGAAGAAGAACCAAAAGATGTATTTTTGAAAGTGATAGGGAGAAATTATATTGAAGAGATGGAAGAATCCGACAAATATCTTCGATGTTTTCCTTGTATGGTTTCAAGGACATCATTTCTTCTTCCTATCTCAGAGACATGATTGATTTCTGGAGACAACCCTCTCATTCTTCGAGAACCAGAGGACATAGGAAAAATTTCCTAACGAGGAGGCTAAATTTCTGGCCAACCTTTGTTGGGCCTTCCACTATTCTCTAATTCTAATATCTTGAGAAATAACTTCCCAAGATTGATTAAGTTCAATTTGTGAGTGGGATGTTTCTAAAATTGTGTTGAATAAAATTAAATAAACACTGGTTTGATCATCTAAACCTTGTCCAATGTTAGGTTGACGTGCAACAAGTATGGTCATGAAAACATAAAATAACAAGAAAAAGAAAGATGGTCAAATACAAAAAATCTACAATAATTACAACAAAGAGATACGAATACCAGAGAAATATTGAAGATTTCCCTAGTATGGTGGCCAAATAAATGTTGACAAAAAATAATGATTCTATCTTAATACCAACATTTTCTAATTCTTCCTAGCCAGATCAAAATAATCGGGATTATCACCCTATGTTTATAGCCTCTTTTCCAAAAAAATTCAAATAATTCTCAAGAAATATGTCCTTGGAATTAATGCTATCTTTTTATAATTTAAGTATGTCAAAATGAAAAGAAAATATTCATAGCATAAAATATTTTTGAATAATATTTTAACAGCTTTAGAAATAAAAGATCTGATAAAGATGACACAAAAAACTCAAATGAGACTTCAAAACCATCCAAAGATTTTATTTATTCAAGTCTAAAATACAACTAATAACATTCTTCATACCCCAAGGGGTAAGCACCAAATTGAGAATTATCAGTCAAAGATGGTATATTGCATCATAAAAATACCACTGGTATCATCAAGTGAAACCAAGACTAAAACAAAGATGAAATGATAGGCCACAAATTCCATTTCCTTGACTCTGCACAAAACCCTCAATCAATATTGAAAACTAATCCAGAAATATAATAAGAATCCATAGACTATCAGAGACATGTGATCAACCTTGTGAAGTATATCAACAAATCAATACTTCTTGGCTCTCCTTGTTGCCACCTTCAGTAGGATCCTTCTATCAACAAGAAGTCCTTATCACTTATGTATTTAAGAGATGAATGAAATAGTAAAGTAAGATCACTTAAGAAGCAAGATCAGACCTTATCAGAGTTGTTATCTCTATCACTCCCTCTTTGCTTGTCCCTTTAAATCTTCTTTTATTCTTCTCAAAAGTAGTTTGAGAAGTTCAATTACTTTTAGTTAATTCATTAACTAATTTTAGTCAATGGGGACAACTTATAAATTAATAATAATATTTAATAATAATGATACAATAAATACTAACTAATAGGTGGGGACACCCTAATTTCTCTTTTAATTTTTTAAACATTTTCCCCTTGTTCCTCCAAAATAGATATAAATTAATGCCATCAATCATGTATTTAAACACCAACATAATCCACATGCCAATCAACCCATAGAAAACTTGTAAAAATCCTTGTGACTCTCAGATATATA